>JAJQKJ010000925.1:0-167500 GCA_029574335.1 Rana kukunoris | reverse complement strand
TATGGTTCTGTGTGTGGCCAGTAGAGGAGAGTGGCCCCTCCCACCTTGGCCGGGCCCTGGAATCCCCCCCATAATGGATCTTCTGGGTCCTCTGACCGCGGCCTCATTCCTCCATCATTACATCACATAAATGAAAGTCAATCAGGAAAACCGATCTTTATTCGGGGAGCATTTTTTGCGAAGAGATCAAACCCGCGATTGTCGTGACGCCGCGCCGTTAATAATTTCCCCCCTTGGCGTGAGCGCGGCGCGGAGACAGATATTCAGGTATTCCAGGCATGCGGCGGATTAGGAGCCCCTGAGACGGGATGGATTGGGAGGGGAGGGGGGGGGTTAATAAGTCACAGGATATTGTGTCTTAATTTAGGAGCCCGGCTCACCGGGGCCCCGTATCTGATGGTTCGGCACGCCAAGGGACCACACAGAGACCCGCCGCGCGCTCGGCTCGCACTCATATTTTTGCTTCTTGTTTAAATAACTTTTTCGATGGATGTTTACTGGCTGAGCTGACAGCGCCGACATACTCGTAGAAGCGCCAGGAATCCAGCACCGCGCTGGCAGAGGGAAGGAGGCAAAGGCGGGGGGGGGGGCGCTTACTCATCCCCGGGGTGGTGGGGGGGGGGGGGGGTATAAAATTACAAAGTTAAAGCTGTACTCATATAAGACACATTACAATTAATCAACCATCACTATTTTTTTTTCTTTTTTTAAGCTTGAATTTAACCTAGTATCAGCCTATTGCAGTCCCTGTACAGCAGAGCTCAGACTGCTGGAGGAACAAGCAGCATAAGGAGCTGATCAGTGGCACAGCAATACAAGCAGCATGCTGATAGGAGGAAAGAGCAGAGTGACAGAGAGATGAGCTTGTCACTGTGCCGCCCTCTCCTTTCACTGTCCAGTTACAGGCTGGGGGCGGGGCTGAAATTTTCACTGCTATATGGAGCTCTGTTAGAGAGATTTTTCCCTCACTTCCTGTCCTGCTGACGGTGGCCAAACAGGAAGTGAGAGAAATCTGAAGGACACGGATATAATGTCACAAGGGGTTCTAGCCTTCCTCTACTCTGCGTAGCTGTAGGAGATTCCCAGTATGGACCACGATTCCCAGTGTGGACTATGATTTCCAGGGTAGACCACGATTTCCAATGTGGACCATGTTTTCCAATGTGGACTATGATTCCCAATGTGGACCATGATTTCCAGTGTGGACCATGATTCCCAGTGTGGACCACAAGTCCTAGTTTGGATTATGATTCCCAATGTGGACCACGATTCCCAGTGTGGACCATGATTCCCAGTGTGGACCACAAGTCCTAGTTTGGATTATGATTCCCAATGTGGACCACGATTCCCAGTGTGGACCATGATTCCCAGTGTGGACCACAAGTCCTAGTTTGGATTATGATTCCCAATGTGGACCACGATTCCCAGTGTGGACCATGATTCCCAGTGTGGACCACAAGTCCTAGTTTGGATTATGATTCCCAATGTGGACCACGATTCCCAGTGTGGACCACGATTCCCAGTGTGGACCATGATTCCCAGTGTGGACCACAAGTCCTAGTTTGGATTATGATTCCCAATGTGGACCACGATTCCCAGTGTGGACCACGATTTCCAGTGTGGACCATGATTTCCAGTGTGGACCATGATTTCCAGTGTGGACCACAAGTCCTAGTTTGGATTATGATTCCCAATGTGGACCACGATTCCCAGTGTGGACCATGATTTCCTGTGTGGACCACAAGTCCGAGTTTGGACTATGATTCCCGATGTGGACCTCGATTCCCGGTGTGGACTATGATTCCTGTTGTGGACCACTATTCCAAGTGCAGACCACAATTCCCAGTGTGGACAATGATTCCCACTGTGGACTACAATTTTCAGTGTGAACTATGATTCCCATTGTGGACCACTATTCCAAGTGTAGACCACAATTTCCAGTTTGGACTATGATTCCTGATGTGGACCACGATTTCTCGTGTGGACCATGATTTTCAGTGTGGACTATGATTCCTCATGTGGACCATGATTCCCAGTGTGGACCATGATTTTCAGTGTGGACTATAAATGATTCCCAGTGTAAGCCACAATTCCCAGTGTAGACTATGATTCCCAGTGTGGACCACAAGTCCCAGTTTGGATTATGATTCCCAATGTGGAACACGATTCCCAGTGTGGACCATGATTTCCAGTGTGGACCACAAGTCCCAGTTTGGATTATGATTCCCAATGTGGAACACGATTCCCAGTGTGGACCACGATTCCCAGTGTGGACCACAAGTTTCATGATCATTCCAGAGACGTTTGCCATTTATAAGGGATGTACAGTCAGGACTGAGGAAGCGACTGTCCTTTGTATTTCATTGGCTGTTTGTTACAAAGGAGGCCTTATGGGAGAAATTCCGCGCAGGGTCCTCCTCCTGTCACCCGTCTAATTCTGTAAGCTCATTATTATGTCTGCACTCCATAGCCCTGGGGGCCCCCTTCGCCTGCGACAGCGGCGCGCCAGTTTGCGGCGTATCGTATTGTTGTGCGCGTTTTGCGCGCGGTGGAGGATTTCCTGCGCCTCCAGCAGCATGTCCTCCATCCCGCGCTGTCTGACTCTCCTGGAATGTGTGACCTTTCCGGGGGAATCTTCAAATACCGGCTTGTTTTTCGGTCTGAGCCGGATCAGCAGGCGGATGCTTGGGCCAGCAGAGGGGACATCATTAAACCCTTACATCCCCCCCCCCCCAACAGCATACCATATATTGTATTTGTATACACATGCCAGGGCTATGATGCTGTGGCGTGGAAGACAGGACTGATCATTCCGAGACGCTGATGATGTGGCTCTGCAGGTGGAGTGCTATGGACAGTGTAAATAAACCATTAAAGGATCCGTCCACTTTTCCCAGAAAAAGCTGTTACTGATGATCTTGCCATCCATGCACATTTACTACTTGTTTGCATTGATGCCTGCAGAGCATTGCACTGATTGCGAGTGCCACACACAGGCTACTGCAGTCTCTACCTACAGCCCCACATCACCACCCTGCTGCCAACATTATGCACTATTCCTTGTGTGAGCCACAATTTCCAGTGTGGACTATGATTCCCAGTGTGGACTATGATTCCCAGTGTGGACTATAATTTCCAGCATTAAGCATTATTCCCAGTGCGGGCCACAATTCCCACTGTGGACTATGATTCCCAGTGTGGGCTTAGGGCTATGATTTCCAGTGTGGACTATGATTTCCAGTGTGTAGAATACGATTCCCAGTGTAGACTTTGATTTCCAGTGTGGGCCACGATTCCCAGTGTTGACTATGATTTCTAGTGTGAGTCACAATTCCCAGCGTGGACTATGATTCCCAGTGTGGACTATGATTCCCAGTGTAAGCCACAATTCCAAGTGTGGACTATGATTCCCAGTGTGAGCCACAATTCCCAGTGTGGACTATGATTCCCAGTGTGAGCCACAATTCCCAGTGTGGACTATGATTCCCAGTGTGGACTATGAATGATTCCCAGTGTAAGCCACAATTCACAGTGTGGACTATGATCTCTAGTGTTGGACACGATTCTCAGTGTGGACTCTGATTCCCAGCATTACACATTATTTCCAGTGTGGACTATAATCCCCTGTGTGGACTATGATCCCCAGTGTGGACTATGATCCCCAGTGTGGACTTTGATCCCCTGTGTGGACTATGATCCCCTGTGTGGACTATAATTTCCAGTGTGGACTATGATTTACAGTGTGGGCCACGATTCCCAGTGTTGACTATGATTTCTAGTGTGAGTCACAATTTCCAGTGTTGACTATGATTGCTAGTGTGAGTCACAATTCCCAGTGTGGACTATGATTCCCAGTGTGGGCCACGATTCCCAGTGTTGACTATGATTTCTAGTGTGAGTCACAATTTCCAGTGTTGACTATGATTGCTAGTGTGAGTCACAATTCCAAGTGTGGACTATGATCTCTAGTGTTGGCCACAATTCCCAGTATGGACTATGATTACCATTAAATTTGTTGTAAAGCGAGTAATTAAGAAATAAAAACAAACAAACAAACAAATGATTCCCAGTATGGACTATGATTTCCAGTGTGGACTATGATTTCTAGTGTGAGTCACAATTCCCAGCGTGGACTATGATTCCCAGTGTAAGCCACAATTCCAAGTGTGGACTATGATTCCCAGTGTGAGCCACAATTCCCAGTGTGGACTATGATCCCCTGCGTGGACTATGATTTCCAGTGTGGGCCACGATTCCCAGTGTTGACTGTGATTTCTAGTGTGAGTCACAATTTCCAGTGTTGACTATGATTCCCAGTGTGGGCCACAATTCCAAGTGTGGACTATGATCTCTAGTGTTGGCCACAATTCCCAGTGTGGACTCTGATTCCCAGTGTGGACTATGATTCCCAGTATGGACTATGATTCCCAGTATGGACTATGATTCCCAGTGTGGACTATGATTTCCAGTGTGGACTATGATTTCCAGTGTGGGCCACGATTCCCAGTGTTGACTGTGATTTCTAGTGTGAGTCACAATTTCCAGTGTTGACTATGATTCCCAGTGTGGGCCACAATTCCAAGTGTGGACTATGATCTCTTGTGTTGGCCACAATTCCCAGTGTGGACTCTGATTCCCAGTGTGGACTATGATTCCCAGTATGGACTATGATTCCCAGTATGGACTATGATTCCCAGTGTGGACTATGATTTCCAGTGTGGACTATGATTTCCAGTGTGGACTATGATTCCCAGTGTGGACTATGAATGATTCCCAATGTGGACTATGATTCCCAGTATGGACTATGATTTTCAGTGTGGACTATGATTCCCAGTGTGGACTATGAATGATTCCCAGTGTAAGCCACAATTCACAGTGTGGACTATGATCTCTAGTGTTGGACACGATTCCCAGTGTGGACTCTGATTCCCAGCATTACACATTATTTCCAGTGTGGACTCTGATTCCCAGTGTGGACTCTGATTCCCAGTGTGGACTCTGATTCCCAGTGTGGACTCTGATTCCCAGCATGAGCCACGATACAATGCCTCCTCACTGCTACCCGTCACACACCTCTGTTTGTGAACGATCCCCGACAGAGTAAATGGTGTCACCCCCACCTGGCTGTGGTGTCTGGCAGGGCTCTGGACATAATTAAGAATCCTTTCACAGATAAGGTGATGCCCACGGATTTATTATTAATTGTGTATTGTGCCGTTTGCCCGAGGGTTGAGGTGTAACCCAGGTGGTACACAGGTGTTAGCACAATAGCGCGCCGCCGGCGGCGTTCCATAAATATCGAATGTCCCGCTCTGGGCGCAGGTGTCGCTCGTTTATAGAACTCGCCGCTCCAATAAGTAACTTATTTGTTTTAGGATTACGGCTTCTTTAGTATTTTTCCACCAAACTTTGAAAACTCTTAAAAAGAAATGGAGCGGTGGGACGTCGTTTTTTTTTTTCAGGGGGGGACATCGTTTTTTTTTTTTTAGGGGGGCCACAATTTTTTCCCTTTCTATTTTTTATTGGCGTCCCGTCTGGAATAAATCAGCTCACGTCGTCCGTGCTGCAGCTGCCTTCCGCGGCACCTCTTCTAAGAGGTGTTGGGAGACGCACACGGAGTCACTAAATGCAAACAGGCGAGCGGGACGCAGAGACGACATTCCGCCGCGGCGCTCTCAGACACGCACTCACTTCTGCGCGCCGGATAATCTTTTCCAGATGGGGAATGATGGGGAAGGGGGGGGTGAGAGCCTGACGGTGAGTGGGGCCGCTTCGCCATCCGTCTGTGCGGCACCTCGCTAATATTTCACAGGACTTGGCCGCGGCTCGCAGGGGACGAGTGTGAAATACGAGCGCAGTCGCGAGGGGAGGGGGGGGACCAGAGGGGCCCCCCAATACAATGTAATGCAGACATTTATAAAGGTGACTTTAACCAAACGTTCACCGGTAGTGAATCGGTCCCTGAAAGCACAAGCACCTAGAACCCCCACCTATTAAAGACTTTGCCTAGGCTGAGATGATGTCATCGGTCTGCTGCAAGCAGGAGGAAGCATTTCCTCAGTCCCCTCTCTTCCAGTGATAAGACTGCAACATTGTAACTTTGCATCAAGGTCACAAGGGGAAAATCAGAAAGAACGAAAGTCCAAAAATAAGAATGAAGGTCTGAAAATTCTAAAATCTGAAAAAACGGACTATGGGAATTGTGGCCAACACTAGAGATCATAGTCCACACTGGGAATTGTGGCTCACACTGGGAATCATAGTCCACACTGGGAATCATAGTCCACACTGGGAATTGTGGCCCACACTGGGAATTGTGGCTTACACTGGGAATCATAGTCCACACTGGGAATCATAGTCCACACTGGGAATCATAGTCCACACTGGGAATTGTGGCTTACACTGGGAATCATAGTCCACACTGGGAATCATAGTCCACACTGGGAATCATAGTCCACACTGGGAATTGTGGCTCATACTGGGAATCATAGTCCACACTGGGAATAATGTGTAATGCTGGGAATCAGAGTCCACACCGGGGATCATAGCCCACACTGGGAATCAGAGTCCACACTGGGAATCAGAGTCCACACTGGAAATAATGTGTAATGCTGGGAATCAGAGTTCACACTGGGAATCATAGTCCACACTGGGAATCATAGTCCACACTGGAAATAATGTGTAATGCTGGGAATCGGAGTCCACACAGGGGATCATAGCCCACACTGGGAATCAGAGTCCACATTGGAAATTATAGTCCACACTGGAAATAATGTGTAATGCTGGGAATCATAGTCCACACTGGGAATCGTGTCCAACACTAGAGATCATAGTCCACACTGTGAATTGTGGCTTACACTGGGAATCATAGTCCACACTGGGAATCATAGTCCACACTGGGAATCATAGTCCACACTGGGAATTGTGGCTCACACTGGGAATCATAGTCCACACTGAAAATCGTGGCCAACACTAGAGATCATAGTCCACACTGGGAATTGTGGCTTACACTGGGAATCATAGTCCACACTGGGAATTGTGGCTCACACTGGGAATCATAGTCCACACTTGGAATTGTGGCCAACACTAGAGATCATAGTCCACACTGTGAATTGTGGCTCATACTGGGAATCAGAGTCCACACTGGAAATAATGTGTAATGCTGGGAATCAGAGTCCACACAGGGGATCATAGCCCACACTGGGAATCAGAATCCACATTGGAAATCATAGTCCACACTGGAAATAATGTGTAATGCTGGGAATCATAGTCCACACTGGGAATCGTGTCCAACACTAGAGATCATAGTCCACACTGTGAATTGAGGCTTACACTGGGAATCATAGTCCACACTGGGAATCATAGTCCACACTGGGAATCATAGTCCACACTGGGAATCATAGTCCACACTGGGAATTGTGTCTCACACTGGGAATCATAGTCCACACTGGGAATCGTGTCCAACACTAGAGATCATAGTCCACACTGTGAATTGTGGCTTACACTGGGAATCATAGTCCACACTGGGAATCATAGTCCACACTGGGAATTGTGGCTCACACTGGGAATCATAGTCCACACTGGGAATCGTGTCCAACACTAGAGATCATAGTCCACACTGTGAATTGTGGCTTACACTGGAAATCATAGTCCACACTGGGAATCATAGTCCACACTGGGAATTTTGGCTCACACTGGGAATCATAGTCCACACTGGAAATCGTGGCCAACACTAGAGATCATAGTCCACACTGGGAATTGTGGCTCACACTGGGAATCATAGTCCACACTTGGAATTGTGGCTTACACTAGGAATAATAGTCCACACTGGAAATCGTGGCCAACACTAGAGATCATAGTCCACACTGGGAATCATAGTCCACACTAAAGGAAAAAACATTTTTTCCTGAAATGACTGTTTACAGGGTATAGAGACATAAAAGTTAACTGATTCCTTTTAAAAATGATTAAAAAATATAGAAAAATCAATCATATAATGTGCCTCTAGTTTCACTTTCGTTTTTAAACTGGTTTCATGGTTCTGTGAAGTAAAGAGACACACAGAACAAAAACAAACAAATCCAGTGCAGTGTTTTGTTTTTAAAATGAATCTGATTGGTTCTGAGGAGTTTTAGAAACACAGTAATGACAGCTTGGACCACAGTGAAAAGCTGCCATGAGATTTTTCATAAGGAGCCAGACAAGCAGGAAGTGTGGAGATCAGAGAAGAATTACAGCAACTTCAAAGCAAAAACGAACAATGAGAACATGAAAACAGCACTGCATTAAGGTAAAGGAAGCTATTTAGCTAAAAAAATGTTTTCCTTTAGTGACCCTTTAAATTAACTTGTGGAGGAAAACAGACGAAGGCGTGGTCAGGGGGAGTCCAGGGTCCAGGGTAATAAATATCTAATACTGGAAATACCTGGAAGGGTTAAAATGACACATTACTGAGCCTGGGTATAACATTAAAACAATACGTTTGATGACAGGTCCACTGTAATGCCCTGTACACACGATCGGTTCGTCTGATGAAAACGGACCGATGGACCGTTTTCATTGGACGAACCGATTGTGTGTGGGCCCCGTTGTTTTGTTTTTTTTCCCATCGGTGAAAAAAATAGAACCTGTTTTAAATTTTTCTTATGGTTAAAAAAAAAAAAAACGAAAAAAACAATCGTCTGTGGGGAAATCCGTCAGTCAAAAATCCATGCATGCTCAGAATCAAGTCAACGCATGCGCGGAAGCATTGAACTTAATTTTTCTTAGAACGTCGTGTTTTACGACACGATTGGATTTTTAACCGATGGTGTGTAGGCAAGACTGATGAAAGTCGGCTTCACCGGATGTCTGATAAAAAAAATCCATTGGTCCCTTTTCATCGGATGAACCGATCGTGTGTACAGGGCATAAGAATTGGCTCCCGAGGCGTTGGAGATCAAGCAGTTCCTGAGTCCTCTAGTGTGAAGGTGAGGGTCTGCTGCAGGGGCTCGATACCTTAGTCCAGGGAGTAGATGAGGACCTTGGATGATGTCTGAACAAAGATGGCGCCATCCTTTTGAAGAAACCTGATGACCGGTCCACTTTAAGAACGGTTTTGGAATTGGCCGCCAAGGCCTTGGAGATTGACCAGTTCCTGAGTCCACTAGTGTCATGGTGAGAGGCTCGTTACCTTAGTCTAGTGAGTAGATGATGACCCTGAGTGATGCCTGACCAAAGATGGAGAAAAGAAGGAGGACTTGGGTGATCTCCATGAGGCTTTAACTACCCAAGAAGGGTTACATGGAGACCGTACAGAGCACACACAGACTTAACAACGAAACAATACATCTGATGACGGGTCCACTTTAAGGACGAGTTTGGAATTGCCCACCGAGGCGTCGGAGAGCCAACACTTCCTGAGTTCTGCAAATCGCATGGTGAAAGCCCGTTGCCGTGGCTCCTTACCTTGGTTCAGTGAGTAGACGAGGACCTTGGATGATTTCTGAACAAAGATGGCGCCATTCTTTTGAAGAAACCCGATGACAGGTCCCCTTTAAGAATTTTGGAATTGGACGCCAAGGCCTTGGAGATTGACCAGTTCCTGAGTCCACTAGTGTCATGTGAGAGGCTCGTTATCTTAGTAAGTAGACAATGACCCTGGATGATGCCAGCCAAAGATGGAGACAAGCAGAAGAAGGAGGACTCAGGTGATCTCCATGAGGGTCTTACTACCCAAGAAGGGTTACATGGACACCATACAGAGCACACATGGACTTAACAATGAAACAATACGTCTGATGACAGGTCCACTTTAAGGATGAGTTTGGAATTGCCCACCGA
Organism: Rana kukunoris; assembly: GCA_029574335.1. NCBI lineage: Eukaryota > Metazoa > Chordata > Amphibia > Anura > Ranidae > Rana > Rana kukunoris. The sequence goes on along the minus strand of JAJQKJ010000925.1, from coordinate 157,678 downwards.
GGCGCCGGAAAGCAACCAGTTCCTGAGTTCTGCAAGTTACATGGTGAGAGGACGTTGCCGTGGTTTGTTACTTTTGTCCAATGAGTAGATGGGGACCTTGGATGATGTCTGAGGAAAGATGGCACCATCCTTTTGAAGAAACCCGATGACAGGTCCACTTTAAGAATGGTTTTGGAATTCCCTGCCAAGGCCTTGGGGATTGACCAGTCCACTAGTGTCTAGGTGATTGGCTCGTTACCTTAGTCTGGTAAGTAAATGTGGACCCTGGGTGATGCCTGATGAAAGATGGTGCCATCCTTTTGAAGAAACATGAAGACAGGTCCAACTTTAGGTATGATTTTGGAATTTCTCGTTGACCAGTTCCTGAGTTCCACAAGTCACACGGTGAGAGGCCATTGCCGTGGCTCGTTACTTTGGTCCAGTGAGTAGATGAGGACCTTGGATGATGTCTGAACAAAGATGGCACCATTCTTTTGAAGAAACCTGATGACAGGTCCACTTTAAGAAAGATTTTGGAATTGGCCGCCAAGTCTTGGAGATTGACCAGTTTCTGAGTCCACTAGTGTCATGGTGAGAGGCTTGTTACCTTAGTCTGGTAAGTAGACGAGGACCCTGGGTGATGCCTGACCAAAGATGGAGACAAGCAGAAGAAGGAGGACTCAGGTGATCTCCATGAGGCCTTGACCACCCAAGAAGGATTACATGGACACCATACAGAGCACACACCGACTAACCAACCAAACAATGTGTCTGATGACAGGTCCACTTTAAGGAGTTCAGGTGATCTCCATGAGGCCTTTACTACTCAAGAAGGGTTACATGGACACATTACAGAGCGCACACAGACTTACCAATATCTCTGATGACAGGTCTACTTTAAGAAAGGTTTTGGAAATTGGCCGCCAAGGCCTTGGAGATTGACCAGTTCCTGGGGCCACTAGTGTCATGGTGAGAGGCTCGTTACCTTAGTAAGTAGACAATGACCCTGGGTGATGCCTGACCAAAAATGGTGCTATTCTTTTGAAGACAGGTCCACGTTAGGTACGATTTTGGAATTGCCCACCGAGGCATCGGAGAGCGACCAGTTCCTGAGTTTTGCAAGTCACATGGTGAGAGGCCGATGCCGTGGCTTGTTAGCTTGGTCCAATGAGTAGATGAGGACCTTGGATGATGTCTGAACAAAGATGGCGCCATTCTTTTGAAGAAACCCGATGACCGGTCCACTTTAAGAACGGTTTTGGAATTGGCCACGAAGGCCTTGGAGATTGACCAGTTCCTGAGTCCACTAGTGTCATGGTGAGAGGCTCTTTACCTTAGTCTAGTGAGTAGACGAGGACCCTGGGTGATGCCTGACCAAAGATGGAGACAAGCAGAAGAAGGAGGATTCAGGTGATCTCCATGAGGCCTTGACCACCCAAGAAGGGTTACATGGACACCGTACAGAGCACACACGGACTTACCAACCAAACAATGTGTTTGATGACAGGTCCACTTTAAGGAGGAGTTTGGAATTGCCCCCCGAGGCGTTGGAGAGCGATCAGTTCCTGAGTTCCACAAGTCACATGGTGACAGGCCACTGCCATGGCTCCTTACCTTAGTGAGTAGACGAGGACCCTGGGTGATGCCTGACCAAAGATGGAGACAAGCAGAAGAACGCGGACTCCTTCCACTTTAAGGGCGAGTTTTGGGAATTGGCGTCCGAGGCGTCGGGATTGGCCGGATTCTGTTTATTTGCTCGTCTCGTCGCCATCACCTCTGTCAGCGGACGGCGCGTGTTTACCAGGCGGCTAAAAAAGAAAGGCTCTGGCAGGCGTCGGGCCGCTCCAGGATGTCTGTGTGCGGCGCGCGGCAGAGCCAAGTTACACGGAGAGACGCCCGTTTATTTCCCCGCCAGGCGCCTCTTCCCAGAATCCTCTGCGCTTGGCAGGAGGGAAAGACGGACGAGAATAAAGAGCGGCGGCGGCGGAAAAATAAAGGAAAATAAGGATCATTTGCACCCACCAATGGCCACCAGGTTAAAGGGGGGCACCAGGTTCTGACCACCAACAAAAAGAAGGTGCTCACCTGTGGGCCACCAGGTTAAAGGGGTGCTCACTACTGACCACTTATAAAAGGGGCGCTCACTACTGACCACCAATGAAAGGAGGCGGTTCCAATCCACCACCAGGTAAAGGGGCACTAAGTACTGACCACTCATAAAAGGGGCACCCACCATTGGCCACCAGGTTAAAGGGGCACTCACTTCTGACCACCAACAAAAAAGGGGGTGCTCACCTATAGGCCACCAGGTTAAAGGGGTGCTCCCTACTGACCACTAATAAAATGGGCGCTCACTACTGACCACCGATGAAAGGAGGCAACCCACAACCCACCACCAACAAAAAAAGTTGACTCACCATGGGCCATCAGGTTAGGAGAGCATTTGGTATTGACCACTAATAAAAGGGGCACTCACAGCTCACCAGGTTAAAGGGGAACTCACTACTGACCAATTATAAAAGGGGCACTCACAATTTATCAAATTAAAGGGCCACGCACTACTGACTATAAAAAAGGGGCACTCTCAACTCACCAGATCAAAGGGGCACCCAGTACTGACCACTTATAAAAGGGGCACTCACAACACACCACCAGGTAAAGGGGCACTAATCACTGACCACCAACAAAAAAGGGGACTCACCATGGCCCACCAACTTAAAGGGCACTCAGTACTGACCACTAAAAAAGGGGCACTAACGACTCAACAGTATAAGGGGCCATTAACTACTGCCCAATAATAAAAGGGGCACTCATTACCGACTAATAATAAAAGGGGCACTCACAACTCACCAGGTTAAAGGGGCACTTAGTACTGAGCAATAATAAAAGGGGGACTCACAGCCCACCACCAGGTAAAGGGGCACTAATCACTGACCACCAACAAAAAAGGGGACTTACCATGGCCCACCAAGTTAAGGGGCACTCAATACTGACCACTAAAAAAGGGGACCTCAAAACTCACCACCAGTTAACAGGGGGGAACTCACTACCGACCAATAATAAAAGGGGCACTCACAACTCACCAGATTAAAGGGGCACTCAGTACCGACCAATAATAAAAGGGGGACTCACCAGCTTAAAGGGGCACTCATTACTGACCACTAATAAAAGGGGTACTCACAACTCACCAGATTAAAGGGGCACCCAGTACTAGCCAAAAATAAAAGGGGCATTCCACAACTCACCAGTTTAACGGGGTACTTAAAATTTTAAAGGGGTACTCACTACAAACCGATAATAAAAGGGGCACTCAGTACTGACCACTAATAAAAGGGGCACTCACAACTCACCAGATTAAAAGGGCACTTACTGCTGACCAGTTTAAAGGGGTACTTTACATTTTAAAGGGGTACTTACTACAGACCGATAATAAAAGGGGCACTAAGTACTGACCACCAACAAAAAAGGGGACTCACCATGGGCCACCAAGTTAAGTGGGCACTCACTACTGACCACTAAAAAAGGGGCACTAACGACTCACCAGCTTAAAGGGTCCCTAAAGACCCTTCCCCTGTTACTTCTGTTATTTTCATCCACAAAAGAATCATCTGATAAATTCCCCTCCATCGGGATCCTATAAACCCTGACCCGGCGTCCCCCCTTCCCCCCCCCCCACCCGGCGTCCCCCCTTCCCCCCCCCCCACCCGGTGTCACCGCATTGTCCATCATGCCCCCCCTCCCCCTCCCAGATTTGTTTATTTATAAAAACTTCCTTCCGAAAACTTCCCGGTAAACATTGTTGTACGATCTTCCTGGCCTGTCATCACCTCCCGGGAAGACGATGGGGGGGGGGGGGGGGTGACACTTCGCACTTCTCTTGCACAAACACGCGCGGATCTATGGGGGGGGGGGGCTCTGCGGACAGTTGTGATTGGAGGGGAATCGCGAGCGCTCAGGGAATTCTCCTTCACATCACACAGAGCCGGTCAGAACTAAATAAACACATTTAGGGGCCCGTCCGCCCAGGGGCCCCATGTGTTTTCAATAACAACCCCCTCCCCCCCCCACCCCGATATTTTTAAATGTGTCTAACTGGACTCACACCCGGAGAAGGGTGGGGGAGGGGATGGGGGGGGTGGGGAGTTTATAAAGAAACAGGTGTGAAGATTTCCCCCCCGAAGGCTTTAACCCTTCACAGGACTCGCCGGCAGCGGACTGTCCCTTTAAGACAGAACTCCGCCCATCCCTCCAGTCTTCCACAGTTGTAGCGGCTCCTCTCCTGGACTGAAACGGCTTCCTCTGATTTCACTGCACCCTGTGAGCTTCTCACCATGTGCATTAGAAGCTGCAGCAAATCAGATAGAGCCCCGCCTTATTTACTGGCTGGAAGACGTCCAGCATCATCTAGCCCTTTCCTCCCCAGACTGACTGTACCTGGCCCCACCACCTTCATTGGATATCCCTGACCCGCCCCTTTCATTGGATGTCCCTGCCCCTGACCCGCCCACTTCATTGGATGTCCCTGGCCCACCCCCTTCATTGGATGTCCCTGTCCCACCCCCTTTATTGGATGTCCCTGTCCCACCCCCTTCATTGGATGTCCCTGTCCCACCCCCTTCATTGGATGTCCCTGACCCGCCCCCTTCATTGGATGTCCCTGACCCACCCCCTTCATTGGATGTCCCTGACCCGCCCCTTTCATTGGATGTCCCTGTCCCACCCCCTTCATTGGATGTCCCTGTCCCACCCCCTTCATTGGATGTCCCTGTCCCACCCCCTTCATTGGATGTCCCTGACCCGCCCCCTTCATTGGATGTCCCTGACCCACCCCCTTCATTGGATGTCCCTGACCCGCCCCTTTCATTGGATGTCCCTGTCCCACCCCCTTCATTGGATGTCCCTGTCCCACCCCCTTCATTGGATGTCCCTGTCCCACCCCCTTTTGGATGTCCCTGACCCGTCCCCTTCATTGGATGTCCCTGACCCGCCCCTTTCATTGGATGTCCCTGACCCGCCCCCTTCATTGGATGTCCCTGTCCCTGACCTGCCCCCTTCATTGGATGTCCCTGACCCGCCCCTTTCATTGGATGTCCCTGGCCCACCCCCTTCATTGGTTGTCCCTGTCCCGCCCCTTTCATTGGATGTCCCTGACCTGCCCCCTTCATTGGATGTCCCTGACCCGCCCCTTTCATTGGATGTCCCTGTCCCACCCCCTTCATTGGATGTCCCTGTCCCACCCCCTTTTGGATGTCCCTGACCCGTCCCCTTCATTGGATGTCCCTGACCCGCCCCTTTCATTGGATGTCCCTGTCCCTGACCCACCCCCTTCATTGGATGTCCCTGACCCGTCCCCTTCATTGGATGTCCCTGTCCCACCCCCTTCATTGGATGTCCCTGACCCGTCCCCTTCATTGGATGTCCCTGACCCGCCCCTTTCATTGGATGTCCCTGTCCCTGACCCACCCCCTTCATTGGATGTCCCTGACCCGTCCCCTTCATTGGATGTCCCTGTCCCGTCCCCTTCATTGGATGTCCCTGACCCGCCCCTTTCATTGGATGTCCCTGTCCCTGACCCACCCCCTTCATTGGATGTCCCTGACCCGTCCCCTTCATTGGATGTCCCTGACCCGCCCCTTTCATTGGATGTCCCTGTCGCCGACCTGCCCCCTTTATTGGATGTCCCTGACCCGCCCCTTTCATTGGATGTCCCTGGCCCACCCCCTTCATTGGATGTCCCTGTCCCGCCCCTTTCATTGGATGTCCCTGACCCGCCCCTTTCATTGGATGTCCGACCCGCCCCCTTCATTGGATGTCCCTGACCCGCCCCCTTCATTGGATGTCCCTGACCCGCCCCCTTCATTGGATGTCCCTGACCCGCCCCCTTCATTGGATGTCCCTGACCCGCCCCTTTCATTGGATGTCCCTGACCCGCCCCCTTCATTGGATGTCCCTGACCCACCTCCTTCATTGGATGTCCCTGACCCACCCCCTTTATTGTATGTCCCTGACCCGCCCCCTTCATTAGATGTCCCTGACTCACCCCCTTCATTGGATGTCCCTAACCCGCCCCCTTCATTGGATGTCCCTTACCCCGCCCCCTTCATTGGATGTCCCTGACCCGCCCCCTTCATTGGATGTTCCTGGACCGCCCCCTTCATTGGATGTCCCTGACCCGCCCCCTTCATTGGATGTCCCTGACCCGCCCCCTTCATTGGATGTCCCTGTCCCACCCCCTTCATTGGATGTCCCTGACCCACCCCCTTCATTGGATGTTCCTGGCCCACCCCCTTCATTGGATGTCCCTGACCCGCCCCTTTCATTGGTTGTCCCTGTCGCTGACCTGCCCCCTTTATTGGATGTCCCTGACCCGCCCCTTTCATTGGATGTCCCTGGCCCACCCCCTTCATTGGATGTCCCTGTCCCGCCCCTTTCATTGGATGTCCCTGACCCACCCCGTTCATTGGATGTCCCTGACCCGCCCCCTTCATTGGATGTCCCTGACCCACCTCCTTCATTGGATGTCCCTGACCCACCCCGTTCATTGGATGTCCCTGACCCGCCCCCTTCATTGGATGTCCCTGACCCGCCCCTTTCATTGGATGTCCGACCCGCCCCCTTCATTGGATGTCCCTGACCCGCCCCCTTCATTGGATGTCCCTGACCCGCCCCCTTCATTGGATGTCCCTGACCCGCCCCCTTCATTGGATGTCCCTGACCCGCCCCTTTCATTGGATGTCCCTGACCCGCCCCCTTCATTGGATGTCCCTGACCCACCTCCTTCATTGGATGTCCCTGACCCACCCCCTTTATTGTATGTCCCTGACCCGCCCCCTTCATTAGATGTCCCTGACTCACCCCCTTCATTGGATGTCCCTAACCCGCCCCCTTCATTGGATGTCCCTGACCCGCCCCCTTCATTGGATGTCCCTGACCCGCCCCTTTCATTGGATGTCCCTGACCCGCCCCCTTCATTGGATGTCCCTGACCCACCTCCTTCATTGGATGTCCCTGACCCACCCCCTTTATTGTATGTCCCTGACCCGCCCCTTTCATTAGATGTCCCTGACTCACCCCCTTCATTGGATGTCCCTAACCCGCCCCCCTTCATTGGATGTCCCTGACCCGCCCCCTTCATTGGATGTCCCTGACCCGCCCCCTTCATTGGATGTTCCTGGACCGCCCCCTTCATTGGATGTCCCTGACCCGCCCCCTTCATTGGATGTCCCTGACCCGCCCCCTTCATTGTATGTCCCTGACCCGCCCCTTTCATTGGATGTCCCTGTCCCACCCCCTTCATTGGATGTCCCTGACCCACCCCCTTCATTGGATGTTCCTGGCCCACCCCCTTCATTGGATGTTCCTGGCCCACCCCCTTAATCTTGCAATCATGGAGAGTATCACATTTAGGGGTTACCTTTGTAAATACAGTCTGCCTAGGAACGCCCACTCGGCAAGATTGACTGTCTCTGGCCCCGCCCCCTTCATTGGATGTCCCTGTCCCTGGCTCAGCCCCTTCATTGGATGTCCCTGTCCCTGGCCCCGCCCCCTTTATTGGATATACCTGTCCCTGGCACGCCCCCTTCATTGGATGTCCCTGTCCCTGGCCCCGCCCCTTCATTGGATGTCCCTGGCCCTGGCCCCGCCCCTTCATTGGATGTCCCTGTCTCTGGCCCCGCCCCCTTCATTGGATATACCTGTCCCTGGCACGCCCCCTTCATTGGATGTCCCTGGCCCGCCACTTTCATCTTTCAATCATGGAGGCTCAGCATCACATGTGGGCGTTACCTATGTAAATACAGTCTGCCAAGGAACGCCCACTCCCCAAGACTGACACCCGCCCATCCAGGCGTTTTGATATTTGCATAACTCCTCCCAAGAGCCCGCCCACTGCTCACATCAGGACTGAGGGATCTTCATAATAGTACCCGGGCAGAGATCTGTGATGTGTACAGGAAGCTCTGCACAGCCCCTCCCACCAGCCATGATCTGCCTGCAGTGCATAGAGGAGCACAGAGGCCCGGTGATGACAATATTTGGGTCTAAAATAAAGAATGTAAATAAAGGTTTTATTTAAAAAAACAAAACTTAGTTTTGACCAGGAAAGGCCAAACTCTGCTGGAAAATAACTTGCTACATCATTGCAGAACTTGGAGTTTTTGTTTTCTTTTTACAGGCAACTGTATAGTGCAGTCCCTCCCCCAGGTGTACAGAACACCCCAACAAGAACATTGCCTTTTATTATTATTATTATAGGTATTATTATTACAAATATTATAATAGTAGTACTAACCCTATTATTATTATTATTATGATGATGAGTAGTAGTACGGTAGTAGCATTTTGTATTTCTTATTGTTGCTATTGTTAAGAATAATAGTAGTATTTTTTTATTATTAATACTATAATATTAGTAGTAGTAGCATTATTATTACAATTATAAATAGCATTTGTAGTAGTACTACTACTATCATATAATAATAATAATAATAATAATAATAATAATAATAATAATAATAATAAAAATAATAACAATAATAAAAATGGTGCTACTACTAATTATTAATACAAAATACTACTACTACTGCTACTATAATAATAATAATAATAATAATAATAATAATAATAATAATAACAATAATAAAAATGGTGCTACTACTAATTAATAATACAAAACACTACTACTACTTTCTATGTAACTAAGAGAATAGTAGTAGTAGTAATAGTATTTTGTATTATAAATACTATAAAGTTGTTAGTAGTAGTATCATTTTTATTATTATTAGTAGTAGTATTATTATCCTATTACAATAATAATAATAATAATAATAATAATAATAATAATTAAAAAAAATGCTGCTACAACAACTACTACTAATAATAATAATAAAAATGATAATAATAATAATAATAATAATAATATTATAGCATTAATAATACAAAATACTACTACAATAAAAATGATAATAACATTAATAACATTGTATTACTAATACTATAAGAATAGTAGCAGTTGTAGTAGTAGTAGTATTACTATTATAAATAGTATTAGTAGTAGTATTATTATCCAATAATAATAATAATAATAATTTAAAAAATGCTGCTACAACAACTACTACTACTAATAAAAATGTTAATAATAATAATAATAATAATAATAATAATATTATAGCATTAATAATACAAAATACTACTACTACAATAAAAATTATAATAACATTAATAACATTGTATTACTAATACTATATTAATAGTAGCAGTTGAAGTAGTAGTAGTAGTATTACTATTATAAATAGTATTAGTAGTAGTAGTACTACTACTATCCTATAATAATAATAATAATAATAATTTAAAAAAAATGCTGCTACTACAACAACTACTACTACAATAATAAAAATACTAGTAATAATTGTATTAATAATGCAAAACACTGCTACTACTACTATTTTCGATGTAACTAAGAGAAGAGTATTAGTAGTAGTAATAGTATTTTGTATTGTTGATACTATAATATTATTATTAGTAGTAGCATTATTATTACCATTATAAAAGTATTAGTATTATCCTATAATAATAATAATAATAATAATAATAATAATAATAATAATAATTTAAAAAAATGCTGCTACTGCAACTACTACTACTAATAATAATATTATGGTATTAATAATACAAAACACTACTACTATTTACTATGTAGCTAAGAAAATAGTATTAGTATTAGTAGTATTTTGTATTATTAACACTATAATGTTGTTATTATTAGTAGAAGCATTATTATTATTATTCAGCGATTTTTATTGTGACTGCGACATTACGGCGGACACTTTTGACACATGTTTGGGGACCATTGTCATTTATACAGCGATCAGTGCTATAAAAATGCACCGATTACCGTATAAATGACACTGGCAGGGAAGGGGTTAACCACTAGGGGGGTGAAAATGTGTCCGAGGGAGTGATTCTAACTGAGGGGGCGTGGCTTACTGTGACACAACATTGATCACTGTTCCCAATCACAGGGAGCAGACGATCAGTGTCCTGTCACTAGGCAGAACAGGGAGATGCCTTGTTGTTTACACAGGCACCCCCCCCCCCCCCACGTTCTGCAGCTCCGTGACACGATTGCGGGACTCCGGCGGAAATCAGGTCCCGCAGTCACGGAGCTCGCGGCAGGGGCACACACCTGCCCCCACAGCAGCACATTTAAAGGGACGGCTCGTTTGCCATTCTGCCGACGTAAAAGTGTGGCGGTGACGCCGGAGCGCCGCGAAGGATCAGGAATGTGCGGAGAGACGGAGGGGATAATAGAAGTCACCCGACCTGAACCCACCGAGAGGGACTATTGTTCCCGCCTGTCCCTGTGATCAGAGAGTCGGGTCCATCATGTCACCCCTGTGAGGTCTCCTGGGGGGGGGGGGGTGCCAAACCTCACACCTGCCCCTCACTAGGTGGCCAGGAGACCCCCCCAACAGACCCTGAACCAGGGAGGACCAATGAATTACCGGTGACACGTGGAGGAGGAGGAGATGGGAGGACACTTATCTGTTCATCAATTTATACAGCATGGGACGGGAGCGATGCTGCAATGCCGGCGGGCACAGTTGAGGGGGGTGGGGATGGGGGGGGAGGGGTTATTCCTTCACCCACCTCATGTATGCCACTGATCTGAAAAAATAAAGAAAATAACAGTGTATGGGCAGATTATGCCAACACAGAGGAGCCCCTATATAGTGGCAGCAATAATAACCCCCATCCCTCCCATTCTGCCTTGTTTACATAGGCATCCCCCCGTTCTGCTTTGTTTACATCGGCATCCCCCCCGCTCTGCCTTGTTTACATAGGCATTCCCCCATTCTGCCTTGTTTACATAGGCATCCCTCCGTTCTGCCTTGTTCACATAGGCATCCCCCCTTTTCTGCCTTGTTTACATAGGCACCCCCCCGTTCTGCCTTGTTTACATAGGCATCCCCCTCGTTCTGTCTTGTTTACATAGACATCCCCCCATTCTGCCTTGTTTACATAGGCATTCCCCCCGTTCTGCCTTGTTTACATAGGCATCACCCCGTTCTGCCTTGTTTACATAGGCATCCCCCGTTCTGCCTTGTTTACATAGGCATCCTCCAGTCTGCCTTGTTTACATAGGCATCACCCCCCGTTCTGCCTTGTTTACATAGGCATTCCTCCATTCTGCCTTTTTCACATAGGCACCCCCCCCCTCGTTCTGCCTTGTTTACATAGACATCCCCCCGTTCTGCTTTGTTTACATAGGCATCACCCCGTTCTGCCTTGTTTACATAGGCATTCCCCCATTCTGACTTGTTTACATAGGCATCCCCCCGGTTCTGCTTTGTTTACATAGACATCCCCCCGTTCTGCCTTGTTTACATAGGCATTCCTCCGTTCTGCATTGTTCACATAGGCACCCCCCCGTTCTGCCTTGTTTACATAGGCATCCCCCCCCGTTCTGCCTTGTTTACATAGGCATCACCCTGTTCTGCCTTGTTTACATAGGAACATTAACCCCTTCCGATCACCCCCCCCTCCCCCTACTGATCACTGCAGTAAGTGTGACAGGCAGTTAGTGTGACAGGCAGTTAGTGTGACAGGCAGTTAGTGTGACAGGCAGTTAGTGTGACAGGCAGTTAGTGTGACAGGCAGTTAGTGTGACAGGCAGTTAGTGTGACAGGCAGTTAGTGTGACAGGCAGTTAGTGTTAGGTCCAGGGAAGCCCCCCCTTAAAAAACATTTTTACTACAGACATGCGGCTGAATAGATTTTGGCCTAAATGTTTATTTGATTTTTCTTATAACAAAAAGGAAAAAATATTGCATTTTTTTAAAAATTGTCGCCCTTTTTTTGTTTATAGCGCAAAAAATAAAAACCGCCGAGGCGATCAAATGCCACCAAAAGAAAGCTCTACTTGTGGGGGGAAAAGGGCGGCAATTTTGTTTGGGAGCTACGTCGCACGACCGCGCAATTGTCGGTTAGAGCGGCGCAGTGCCGAATCACAAAAAGGGGCCCGGTCCTTTACCTGCATTATGGTCCGGGGGCTGAAGTGGTTAAGCAGCAATAAAATCGCAGCTCCTGGAGCAGTCATTTGAATGATGCTTAACTTTAAAAAAGAAAAAGAAACATTCCTTTAACCACTTCCTTACTGGGCACTTACACCCCCCTCCTGCCCAGGTGAAATTTCAGCTTCCGGCACTGCGTCGCTTTAACTGACAATTGCGCGGTTGTGCGACGTGGCTCCCAAACAAAATTTACGTCCTTTTTTCCCCACAAGTAGAGCTTTCTTTTGGTGGTATTTGATCGCCTGTGCGATTTTTATTTTTTGCGCTATAAACAAAAAAGACCGACAATTTTGAAGAAAAATACAATATGTTTTACTTGTTGCTATAATAAATATCCCAATTAAAAAAAAAACACACATATTTTTTTTCTCAGCTTAGGGCGATACGTATTCTTCTACATATTTTTGGTAAAAAAAAAAAAAAAAAATCGCAATAAGCGACTGGTTTGCGCAAAAGTTATAGCGCTTACAAAATAGGGGAGAGAATTATTATTTTTTATTATTTTTTTTTTACTAGAAATGGCGGCGATCTGCGATTTTTATTGGTACTGCGATGTTATGGCGGACACATCGGACACTTTTGACACATTTTTGGCGTCATTCACATTTATACTGCGATCAGTGCTATAAATATGCTCTAATTACTGTATAAATGTGACTGGCATTGAAGGGGTTAGCACTAGGGGGTGAGGAAGGGGTTAAATGTGTATCCTAGGTGTGTTCTAACTGTGGGGGGAGGGGGGGGGGGTGACCGATCTGTGTCCCTATGTAGGAAGGAACACAGATCGGGCTCCTCCCCTCCAGAGACAGGACGCTGTCTCTGTGTAACACGGCAATGAGAGATGATCTATGAGAGATCATCTCTCATTCGCCGCACAGATCGCATCGCAAACAGCCACTCTGATTGGCCGTTTGCCGCGATCTGTGATTGGCCGTGTCCAAGGGACACGGACAACACCGGGCTTCCCCGCAGCGCGCACTACAGCGCACGCTGGGAACGCCAGAATGACATGCCATCAAATGACGGCATGTTGGATATTCAGGCCCGCGCTGTTGCCGTCATCCAACGGTAGCACGGGCCTGAAGTGGTTAAATATTGTACCTGCCGGGTGCCTCTACCTGTGAAAGCGTCTCTGAGAACCCGGCTCTTCCCCCAGGGAACACGGACCAATGGGAAAAAAGATGTAAAAACGGTGGGCCAGATTCACGTACAATTACATTGGCGCAGAGTATCAGAGATACGCCGCCGTATTTCACCTGGCTCCACGCCGAATTCAGGTAGATTACGGCCCGTAAGGTACGGCGGCGTAGTGTATTTCTCGCGGCGGAATCGAAAATACGCGATTGGGGGGGGCGTGAAGCATTTAAATTAGGCGAGTCCCCGCGTCCGATCGAACTGCGCATGCTCCGTTCAGGAATCTCCCGCCGTGCACTGCGCGAACTGACGTCGATACGTCATTCGTTGTTTGAGTGGCGTCGTTTACGGACATTCCTATTCCCGGACGACTTACGTAAAAAAAAAAAAAACGTTGAAATTCGACGCGGGAACGTCGGCCATACTTTTTTTGTGTATTTTGTGCGTGTGCTCGAGAGAGGAGGAGCCGGACTGCAGGAGTTGGGAGTAGGCAGACCCTCCCCCTGGAGGCAATCGCCATCTTTCTCCATGCCCCCGGTGGGAATGGCGGGTGTGAGGGGGGGGGGCCTCCCACTCACCCCACCTTACCTGCTCCACTTGGGACCCCAACGGGGCAGAGGGACTCCCCCTATGAGGGAGTGAGGGGGTCTAGCCCGCTCAGCCAGCCCTGTTAGTCCTTTGCCTCTCTTATTTTAGAGACCGCGTGGCCAAAGTGCGTGTTAACCCAATTTCGAGTGCGTGTAAGTGTGGTGTTTTTTTGCGCGGGGGGGGGGGGGGGGGGGGCGTACTAAGCGCAGGCTTACCTCGCATAGCACACCCACCGGGGGCCGGGCTGAGACCACCAAACTCAATTCACATGCAGCCGAGACCGGGATCCGAACCCTTGGGGCTCTTTCACACGGAGCGGTCCGTTTCCCGGTCCGCTCCGTGTGCGTCCGTCGGCTCAGCGCGGGGGGGGGGGGGGTCTCCGCTGAGCTGTCGGGCGGACAGGTCGGTCCCCGAACACTGTGCAGGGACCGCCCTGTCTCTCCTCCGCTCGCTATCCCCTATGGGGAATCGGATGGACGGAAGAAAAATAGGACATTCTTCCGTCCGAAAAAAAACGGATGTGGCGGACGTTAGCGGATGTGGCGGACGTTAGCGGATGTGGCGGACGTTAGCGGATGTGGCGGACGTTAGCGGATGTGGCGGACGTGTGAAAGGGGCCCTAAGCTGCAGAGGTGAACGGCTTGTCAGCGCAGCGCCAATCTCCTTGAGCCACCGCAGCTCCCTACGACGGCCATACTTAACATGGGCCGTCCAATACTAGACCAGATAAAAGCTGGAATAACTTTACGCGGCAAAAAGGTGACTACAGACGCCGTAAGAGATTGCGAAGGACGCTCGTAACTTCGTGGATCGCCGGAAAAAGGTCATTTGCATACCCCGACGCGGAAAACGACCCGAACTCCACCCAGCGGCCGCAATTTTATTGCATCGTAGATCCGAAGGCGTAAGCCAGTCGGATTGAAGCCCGCAGCCGTCCTTTCATGGTTTGAGGATTCAGAGTGATGATACGACGCGCGTAATTTGACCGGTCTAACGCGAGATACACCGGAGTTACGGCTCTGTGAATCTTCTTTTTTTCAGGAGTCCTCCTCCTACACGTTCCCTGGGGCGAGACCCGGGTTCTCAAAGACGTTTTCCAACAATAACTTGAATTTTGGTCTTTAACCCCTCGCTTACTGGGCACATAAACCCCCTTCCTGCCCAGGCGAAATTTCAGCTTCCGGCACTGCATCGCTTTAACTGACAATTGCGCGGTCGTGCGACGTGGCACCCAAACAAAATTGGCGTCCTTTTTTCCCCACAGATAGAGCTTTATTTTGGTGGTATTTGATCGCCCGTGCGGTTTTTATTTTTTGTGTTATAAACAAAAAAAGAGCGACAATTTAACCACTTGTCATCTGCCCACCGTCAAATGACGGCGGGCAGAGGACTCCATTATCCTGACATCACGTCATATGACGTGATGTCCCTTTAAAGCCGCGGGCACCCGCCGCTCTGCGGGGATCCCGTGCGAGTGCCCGGCGGCAACGATCGCCGCCGGGCACACGCGATTGCTCAGTAACTGAGCTGGGACGTGGAGCTCTGTATGTAAACACAGAGCTGCACGTCCCTGTCAGGGAGAGAGGAGAGCGGTTGTGTCCCTTGTACATAGGGACACAATCGGTCACCTCCCCCAGTCACCCCCCCCCCTCCCCCCACAGTTAGAACACTCATAGGACACACATTTAACTCCTTCCCCGCCCCCTAGTGGTTAACCCCTTCACTGCCAGTCATATTTATACAGTAATCAATGCATATTTATAGCATTGTTCACTGTATAAATGTAAATGGTCCCAAAAATGTCAGAAAAGTGTCCGAAATGTCCGCCATAACGTCGCAGTCCCAATAAAAAAATCGCAGATCGTCGCCATTAATAGTAAAAAAAAAAAAAAAATGCCATAAACTATCCCCTATTTTGTAAACGTTATAAATTTTGCGCAAACCAATCGATAAACGCTTATTGCATTTTTTTTTTACCAAAAATATGTAGAAGAATACGTATCGGCCTAAACTGAGGGAAAAAATATTTTTTTTATATATTTTTTGGGGTTATTTATTATAGCAAAAAGGAAAAAATATTGCATTTTTTTAAAAATTGACGCTCTAATTTTGGGGGTGACTGGGGGAGGTGACCGATGCTGTGTCCCTATGTACAAGAGACACAGATCGGTCTCCTCTCTCCCTGACAGGACGTGGAGCTCTGTGTTTACACCCCATCATTGCACAGAGCTCCACGTCCCTGCTCTGTCACCGCCGATCGCGTGTACCTGACGGACATCGCGGCCGCCGGGGTACACGCGTCGAATCCTCGGTGATGCGTCGGGACTGTTTTTCCCCGCCGGTGGCGCGCGCGGGGAATTACAAGTAAATCACGTGACCCCGGCGCCTCAGGTCCGCGCTGCTGACGTGTTCTGTCAATGGCGCGGACCCGAAGTGGTTAAAATGATCGTTTTTGAATTCGAACGTTGGAGTCCCATAGACTTCAATGGGGTTCTGAATGTTGGCGCGAACCCGCGGTCTGTTCGGCGGTTCTGGCGCGCACCAAACGCGGGGGGGGGGGGGGGGGTTTCGGCTCATCCCTATTCTCAAATAAAAAACGGATCGAACGTTCTTACAGTGAACATTTTTGCCCAAAACTCCTACTAAGGTCGGCTTTAGCCCCTCGCTGGGGTCTTAGAATAAAGTTTCCTTTCCGGGGGGGGGGGGGCTCTTATCTCCCTGGTGTCGCTCTTCGCTGCCCCCCCCCTCCATGCGCAGGCTCTTGAAGTTAATTGCGCCCTGATGTTGTGAGGCTGATGAAGCGGTGGCGCGGTACGGAGTATGAATGGAGGCCTCTTCAGTGCTCAGTGGAGTGCGGGATCCCCTCCCCCACCCCAGGGGTTAATCCCATTGTGTGTAGTGATGGGAGGGGGAGGGGAGGGGGGGCTGCCTGTCGCAGAGTTTATTTAACATCTCGGGGGACAATAGAGGGACAGAGAGAGGGGCGGCATTGATATCATAGAGGGGGAGGGGGGCACACCTGGGTGACCCCTCCCCCGGACCCTCAAAGATGATCGGTGATCATTTATTAACTTCAAGTATCCGAACTCAATGGGGTTTCATTTGCTAAAGTGCTGCGTATGGTCGGCTATCGCCGTACTTCCCCCGTCCATCTCCCCGTACCGGGACAAGGAGGGGCGCCTGTCCGGGGTACAGTGGCGTCATGTGAGGTTCTGAACAATGTTTATAAACAATGTTACTTTGTACAGTGAAACCTCAGAGAACGAGTAGTGCCAGCGTTTCCCAACAAGGAAGAACGGGGAGGTGTCTATGTAAACAAGGCAGAAAAGGGGGGGTGCCTATGTAAACAAGGAAGAACAGGGGGGGGGTGCCTATGTAAACAAGGCAGAACAGGGGGGATGCCTATGTAAACAAGGCAGAACAGGGGGGGTGCCTATGTAAACAAGGCAGAACAGGGGGGGTGCCTATGTAAACAAGGAAGAACAGGGGGGGGTGCCTATGTAAACAAGGCAGAACAGGGGGGATGCCTATGTAAACAAGGCAGAACAGGGGGGGTGCCTATGTAAACAAGGCAGAACAGGGGGGTGCCTATGTAAACAATGCAGAATGGGGTGATGCCTATGTAAGCAAGGCAGAACGGGGGTGCCTATGTAAACAAGAAAGAACAGGGGGATGCCTATGTAAACAAGGCAGAATAGGGGGGATGCCTATGTAAACAAGGCAGAACAGGGGGGGTGCCTATGTAAACAATGCAGAACGTGGGGATGCCTATGTAAAGAAGAAAGAACAGGGGGATGCCTATGTAAACAAGGCAGAACGGGCGGGATACCTATGTAAACAAGGCATTTCCCCATTCTGCCTAGTGACAGGACACTGATCGACTGTTCCCTCTCATTGGGAGCGGTGATCAGTGTCGTGTCACAGTAAGCCACACCCCCACACAGTTAGAATCACTCCCTAGGACACAGTTAACTCTCTTCCCCGCCCCCTAGTGTTAACCCATTCACTGCCAGTGTCATTTACACAGTAATCGGTGCATTTTTATTGCGCTGATCGCTGTATAAATGACACTGGTCCCAAAATAGCAGGAAAAGTGTCCGATGTGTCCGCCATAATGTCGCAATACCGATAAAATCACTGATCGCCGCCATTACTAGTAGTAATGAATAATAAAAATGCCGGAAAACGATCCCCTATTTTGTAGACGCTATAACTTTTGCGCAAACCAACCGATAAACGCTTATTGCGATTTTTTTTTTACCATAAATATGTAGTAGAATACGTATCGGCCTAAACTGAGGGGGAAATGTTTTTATATATTTTTGGGGGATATTTATTATAGCAAAAAGTTAAAAATATTGATTTTTTTTTTCAAAATTCTCGCCCTATTTTTGTTTATAGCGCAAAAAATAAAAACCGCAGAGGCGATCAAATACCACCAAAAGAAAGCTCTGTTTGTGGGAAAACAAGGACGCCAATTTTGTTTGGGAGCCACGTCGCACGACCGCGCAATTGTCAGTTAAAGCGACGCAGTGCCGAATCACAAAACATTGGGCCTGGGCAGCCAAATCCTCCGGGGCTGAAGTGGTTAATGTTTCATTTTTGATGGGAAGTTCCGAGGAGGGGGATGGAAATTCTTCCACTGACAGAGAAAATGTAAAAAAAAATTAAAATAAAACTGGGCACTTTTACCCCCTTCCTGCCCAGGCCGATTTTCAGCGCTCTCGCACTTTGAATGACAATTGCGCGGTCGTGCTACACTGTACACATGTGACATTGTTATAACTTTTATCCCCGCAGATATAGAGCTTCCTATTGGTGGGATTTCATCACCTCTGCCTGTTTTTTTTTTTTTTTTTTTTTTTGCGCTACAAAAAAAAAGTCTGAAGATTTTAAAAAACGATACGTTTTCTTTTTTCCTGTTATAACATTTTCAGATGTCGCTGATAAGCGGCACTGATGGGCAACGGTGGGCACTGCTAGGTGGCACTGATAAATGGTGCTGATGGGCACTGATGAGGAGGCACTAATATGCCACATTGCTGGGCACTGATAGGTGGCACTTATATGCGGCACTGATAGGCAGCACTGATGGGCACTGATAAGTGGCACCGATGGGCACTGCTGGGCGGCACTGATATTTGGCGCTGAGAGGCATTGCTGGAAACTGATAGGCGGCACTAATATGTGGCACTGATGGGCACTGATGGGTGGCAATGATGAGCACTGCTAGGTGGCACAGAAAAATGGTGCTGATGGGCACTGATGAGGAGACACTAATATGCCACATTGCTGGACACTAATAGGTGGCACTAATATGCGGCACTGATAGACAGCAGCACTGATGGGCACTGACAAGCGGCAGTGCTGGGCGGCAATGATAGATGGCGCTGATAGGCTCTGATGGCACTGACGAGGAGGCACTAATATGCCACATTGCTGGGCACTGATAGGCAGCACTAATATGCGTCACTGATAAGAAGCACTGATGGATGGCAATGATGGGCTCTGCCAGGTGGCACTGATAAATGGTGCTGATGGGCACTGATGAGGAGGCACTAATATGCCACATTGCTGGGCACTGATAGGTGGCACTGATGGGCACTGGTAGGCAGCACTGATGGGCACTGATAAGCGGCACTGCTGGGTGGCACTGATAGATGGCGCTGATAGGCACTGATATGCCACATTGCTGGGCACTGATAGGCGGCACAAATATGTGGCACTGATAGGCAGCACTGATAAGTGGCACTGATGGGCACTGAGGGGTGGCAATGATGTGAACTGCTGGGCGGCACTGATAGATGGCGCTGATAGGCAGCACTGATGAGGCACTGACAGACATTTCTGATGGGCACTGACCTGTCAGGGGAGTCGCTGATTGGCTCTCCTCTACCCGCGCCTTGTCAGGCTCTTTACCTAGATCGGAGATGCAGTGTGTTGGACCAAGACATCGCACCACCGATCATCGCACTGCGCGTCCCGGGGGAGGGGGGGGCACACAAGAGCGTCTTATCCTGCTGGACGTCATATGACACCCAGTCAGGATAACTGATCCCCGCTGCGGCCATCGTTCTGCTATAGGCCAATCAGAATGTGTTTAGGAGCGGGGCCGCCGCGTCCTTAACAACTCATAACTCATTCTGCTGTCAGTGGGCTTCCCCTGTTGGCCGACGGAGGATAATCCGATCGTGTGTACACAAGTCCATCGAAATAAAGTCCAAAGTACAAACACGCATGCTCAGAACCAATACTAACCATCAGACAACAATAGCAGAAGTTGCCCAAAGGGTGGCAGTAAAGAGCTGAAAAACCACGTGGTCTGGTGAATGTTGGCTGGAAATGTCCTCCCGTGTGTGCGCAGAACGAGATCACGGCCAACGCCCTTCGCACCAAAATCCACGCAAAAGTCCTTTGAAAATCCGATCGTGTGTGTGAGGCTTGAAAGCCACCAGCCCAAAATCCAGACACCCCAAATAGGATTATCCTGGGGTTCCAGTACTTCTTATCCGTTCCTCCAAGATTCCATACATAGAGGGCAGTGATGTCATCATCCCATACTTGGCGGTCAGTGATGTCATCATCCCATACTTGGCAGTCAGTGATGTCATCATCCCATTCTTGGTGGGCAGTGATGTCATCATCCTATACTGGGTGTGAAGTGATGTCATCATCCCATACTTGGCGGTCAGTGATGTCATCATCCCATACTTGGAGGTCAGTGATTTCATCATCCAATAATTGGCGGGCAGTGATGTCATCATCCCATACTGGGCGGGCAGTGATGTCATCTGGGCGGGCAGTGATGTCATCATTTCATACTGGGCGGCAGTGATGTCATCATCCCATAATGGGTGGGCAGTGATGTCATCATCCCATACTGGGCGGGCAGTGATGTTATCGTCCCATACTGGGCGGGCAGTGATGTCACCATCCCATACTGGGCGGGCAGTGATGTCATCGTCCCATACTGGGCATGCAGTGATGTCATCATCCCATACTGGGCATGCAGTGATGTCACCATCCCATACTGGGCGGGCAGTGATGTCATCGTCCCATACTGGGCATGCAGTGATGTCATCATCCCATACTGGGCATGCAGTGATGTCACCATCCCATACTGGGCATGCAGTGATGTCATCGTCCCATACTGGGCATGCAGTGATGTCATCATCCCATACTGGGCATGCAGTGATGTCACCATCCCATACTGGGCATGCAGTGATGTCATCATCCCATACTGGGCGTGCAGTGATGTCACCATCCCATACTGGGCGGGCAGTGATGTCATCGTCCTATACTGGGCGGGCAGTGATGTCATCGTCCTATACTGGTGCTCTGGATCTCAGGAGGACCCCACATTGTTCCCATGAAAACAACATTCCATCAGTTGCTGTTCTTGTCCCCAGCTGCAGAATAACCAGCTCCACGCTGATCTGGAACCAATCAGGGCAGAAGCTGGGAGGGGGAGATGGAAGAGGGGGTCCTGGGCCTAATTATCAGCTCCCCCCTCCCTCCCCTCCCCCTCCACCACCCTCATGTGAGAAGCCGTCACCTTCTCTTCCTGTCTCATAACGCCACAGCACGTCCACCGCTAATAATGAGCACCAATCCGCAGGAGCCGCAGAGTCCCCCCCCCTCCCCCCCCCCGCGTGTTTCCGAAACGCCATCCGGAGCTCGGCTCCCACCTGCTCTCCAAATGTTCTTCCCGAATACCAGCCGGGCACACTACTGAAGACTCAACAAAAATAAACGCGGCGAACAAGACCGTAAAAAAAGCGAATACGCTGTACACGTCGCACTTGGGGAGAAAATACTCATTTATTAACTTTTTACGAGCAGCGGTTACACAAAGTTCCGTCCCGCCGTTGGTAACAAGCAGGAAATTAAGGTGCAAAAAAAATAAAAAATAAATTCCTGACGGGTCGCAATATATCGCGACCCCTCAGGAATTTTTTATTTATTTTCTTGCACCTTAATTTCCTGCTTAGTATTGATTTTCAGGGTTCCACCTTTGTTTTCATTAAAAAGCCGTCTTCGGGCTCCAGCCCAGTGACTCTGCCTAGGCTGAGATGATATCATCAGTCTGCTGCAGGCAGAGAAAGTATTTCCTCAGTCTCCTTTCCCTTGATGATCAGGCTTATTCCTGATGAGGGTCTGGTGGGGATGTCCATGAAAAAAAAACTGCATGGGGTCCCCTCTAATTCTGTATCAGACCCTTCAAACTTGGTATGAGTTTTAGGGGGGGGGGAATCCCACATTAAAAAACAAGGAAAATAATGTGAGTACCCCCAAAAAATCTACACCAGACCCTTATCCAAAAATACCAGTCCAGATCAGGAATGAGGGGACAAACAGGAACCCCTGGCAAAGCACCTTGTCCTTATATTAATGAGCAAAAGGGCCTCATCCCCACAACCCTGGTCTGGTGGTTGTGGGGGGTCTTCAGGCAGAGGGCTTATCAGAATCTGGAAGCCTCCTTTTACCATAAGGGGATCCCCACATACTGCCCCTTCCCCCCCACATGAATGAGTGAGTATACAATCCCTACTTACCCCTACTCTTTAATTAGGAAAATTAGGCGGTCGCCTAAGGCCTTGCACTCACAGGGGCCTCGCGGCCGCCTAACTCTCCCAATGCATTACCACAGTTTTGAGGGACAGGGGACCTTAACGCTGCTGTGCTCAGACAGTGTTAAGAGCCCTGACTCAGGACCAGCATCCCTAACAACCAATGAATATCGGTGACACCACCCCTTGTGATCTCAATGACCCGGCATGCCCTCAGACAATGACGTCACAAGGGGGCGGGTTCACCAGGTGACATCACCCCTTAGTTATTAAAGAGCAGGATCTGGGGGCCGCCTTGTTAAGTATGTGGCTTCCAGATTCCGATAATCCCCCTGCCCGCAGACCCCAAAACCACTAGCCAGGGTTGTGGGGAAGAGGCTCTTGTCCTTAAATAATTTTCCCCATGACGGGTGTGAGTGGGGCCCCATGTCAAGTTTTGCCTAGGGCCCTTACAAAGCCTAGAGCCGCCTCTGTCAGTCTCGGCCAGGAATGAGGGGACAAACAGGAACCCCTGGCAAAGCACCTTGTGCTCATATTGATGAGAACAAGGGCCTCATCCCCACAACCCTGGTCTGGTGGTTGCGGGGGGTCTTCAGGCAGAGGGCTCTTCAGAATTTGGAAGCCTCCCTTTACCATAAGGGGGACCCCACATACTGCCCCTTCCCCCCCACATGAATGAGTGAGTATAGAACCCCTACTTATCCACACAAAAAAAATGTTTTTGACAAGTCCTTTAATTTCAAAAAAAAAGTTCCAGCATGTAAATCCATCATCCATCGCGTCATCCAGCAATGCAGATCCACATCAATCACGATGAATGACGTCCACTGAAAGAAAAATGTTTCTCCGAATGATGGACAATGTCTGATTCTGTGGCCGATTCACGTGTATGACAACTCACGGGGCCCCACCACTAAAAGAAAAGAAGGGGCCGGGCCTCCCAGGTGACATCACATGGCCATATTTGGTCAGTAATGTAATGCTATCTATCCCCTCTTTGTTTACATGGCCAGGGATTTCCCGGCTAGAAAATGAAAGGGGATTGGTGATGTCACCGGTTGCGAAGGATGCGGCGGATACCTGCACCCACTGCTTCCTTAGCAACCATTGACTGGAAGGAAACTATCACTATACAAGTATAGTAATGGTAAAAAATATTGCTGCTATTTACTATATGATGTTCGACCACTAGTCAATGCTTAAGGTCAACGCCGGGTATGATGTTAGACTACTAGTCAATGGTCAACGTTGGGTTTCAGATGAACGCCGAAACAGCCAAAGTACAGTCCGAACTTATTGAACCATTAGCTTATCCATAACGGCACCAGGGTTTACATGATTGTGTCTTCTCTGAGCCAACATTTTGGTCTAGGAAGTAGATGGTTGTTGTTATTATTATTAGTCAATGGTCAACGTTAACGTTGGGTAGGATTTTAAACTACTAGTCAACGTCAACGTCGGAAATGAGGTTTGACTACTAGTCAATGGTCAACGTCAACATCGGGTATGATTTTTGACTACTAGTCAATGGTCAATGTCAAAGTTGGGTATGATGTTTGACTACTATTCAATGGTCAACGTTGGGTATGATTTTTGACTACTAGTCAATGGTCAACGTCAACGTCGGGTATGATGTTTAACTACTATTCAATTGTCAACGTCAACGTTGGGTATGATGTTTGACTACTAGTCAATGGTTAACGTCAACGTTGGGTATGATGTTCGACTACTAGTCAATGGTCAACGTCAACGTCGGGTATGATGTTCAATTACTATTCAATTGTCAATGTCAACGTTGGGTATGATGTTCGACTACTAGTCAATGGTCAACGTCAACTTTGGGTATGATGTTTGACTACTAGTCAATGGTCAACGTCAACGTTGGGTATGATGTTCGACTACTAGTCAATGGTCAACGTCAACGTTGGGTATGATGTTCGACTACTATTCAATGGTCAACGTCAACGTTGGGTATGATGTTCGACTACTATTCAATGGTCAACGTCAACGTTGGGTATGATGTTCGACTACTATTCAATGGTCAACGTCAACGTTTGGTATGATGTTCGACTACTAGTCAATGGTCAACGTTGGGTATGATGTTCGACTACTATTCAATGGTCAACGTCAACGTTGGGTATGATGTTCGACTACTAGTCAATGGTCAACGTTGGGTATGATGTTCGACTACTATTCAATGGTCAACGTCAACGTTGGGTATGATGTTCGACTACTATTCAATGGTCAACGTCAACGCTGGGTATGATGTTCGACTACTAGTCAATGGTCAACGTCAACGTTGGGTATGATGTTCGACTACTAGTCAATGGTCAACGTCAACGTCGGGTATGATGTTCAACTACTAGTCAATGGCCAACGTCAGGTATGATGTTCGACTACTATCGAGGAAACTATCACTATACAGTATAGTATTGGTAAAAATATTGCTGCTATATACTGTATGATGTTCGACTACTAGTCAATGGTCAACGTCGGGTATGATGTTTGACTACTAGTCAATGGTCAACGTCAACATCTGGTATGATGTTCAACTACTAGTCAATGGTTAACGTCGGGTATGATGTTCGACTACTAGTCAATGGTCAACGTCGGGTATGATGTTCAACTACTAGTCAATGGTCAACGTTGGGTATGATGTTCGACTACTAGTCTATGGTCAACTTTGGGTTTCAGATGAATGCCCAAACACCCAAAGTTCGGTCCGAATCTATTGAACCATGAGCTTATCCATATCCGGCACCAGGCTTTACATGATTGTGTCATCTCTGAGCCAACATTTTGGTCTAGGAAGTAGCTGGTGGTTGTTATTATTATTATACAATGCATGAGGGTTAAGAAGGCCCTGCCCAAAAGAGCTTACAATCTAATGGGATGACCCTGGATGATGCCTGAACAAAGAGGTCTCCATCCTTCTGGAAATAAATGCAGAAGGAGGCATTGTCCGGAGAAGTTCTGCTCTCAATTGTGGTCTATTGATACAGAATACACCGGGAGGTGCAGGAACCACCTAAGGTGGGCCCTGGTCATCACCTAAAGTTATAGGGTATATATGGTTATAGGTATAGGGTATAGGTTGGGCAGCTCAAGATACTCCACCTATGATCGAAATATCACATTTAGGTGGACCGTTCTTTAAAGGACTGTTGAGGAAACCATTGAGAAATAATGTCAACATGGCTGCGGTCATGCCAAGGCCAACAAAGTCAAATGATTCTTGGCACTCCCGTAATCTTGAGTGTGCGTTGAGTTCCTTCAATCCCTCTTTAAAACGATTGGTTGCTAAAGTTCTTTTGTTCACAAACAAAGCTCCCCGTCCGTTTGTTACAAATAATTATAGTGATGGATGAAAAGTCCGAACCTGTCAGGGTTAATGAGGTTGGGTATAGAAGCTCTCACCCACCAGCTGTGTCCGGTGCCCGGTGACTCAGTCCTGGGCACCATGCCAGTCCGCCTCCCCCCGTGCACAGTGCCCGCCAGCACACATTGCTTGAGTTTTTGTTGAGCATTTCTGAAATGAGAAAGAATGGGGGGGACCCCAGCAAACCAGTGACACCCCCTCCCCCAACTGTAACCTGAAAGTGATATTTACTGCACACATGCTGAAGTGCTTTACCTGCCTCACTTCAGTCATGAAGAAAATAAGATTTAGAGACCTCCTCTCTAATAGATGAAATATTCTCCTTCAAGGAACCCCCCCCCCCTTCTTCCTCCTGGGGTCCATAAATTTTACTTCTCTAAAGGAATGAGCTGAACAGATTGTCCCACTCAGCAATCCCAACACCCCCTCCTTATCCATTACATAGAGAGGGCGGACGTCCATCACAGAGCCCAGCTGTCTCTCTGTCCTCCACTACTGACCCTCTGTCCTTCGCTACTGGCCCTCTGTCCTCCGCTACTGGCCCTCTGTCCTCCGCTACTGGCCCTATGTCCTCCGATACTGGCCCTCTGCCCTCCGCTACTGGCCCTCTGCCCTCCGCTACTGGCCCTCTGTCCTCCGCTACTGGCCCTCTGTCCTCCGCTACTGGCCCTCTGCCCTCCGCTACTGGCCCTCTGTCCTCCGCTACTGGCCCTCTGCCCTCCGCTACTGGCCCTCTGTCCTCCATCCTCCGCTACTGGCCCTCTGTCCTCCGCTACTGGCCCTCTGTCCTCCGCTACTGGCCCTCTGTCCTCCGCTACTGGCCCTCTGTCCTCCACTACTGGCCCTCTGTCCTCCGCTACTGGCCCTCTGCCCTCCGCTACTGGCCCTCTGCCCTCCGCTACTGGCCCTCTGTCCTCCATCCTCCGCTACTGGCCCTCTGTCCTCCGCTACTGGCCCTCTGTCCTCCGCTACTGGCCCTCTGTCCTCCGCTACTGGCCCTCTGCCCTCCGCTACTGGCCCTCTGTCCTCCATCCTCCGCTACTGGCCCTCTGTCCTCCGCTACTGGCCCTCTGTCCTCCGCTACTGGCCCTCTGTCCTCCGCTACTAGCCCTCTGTCCTCCGCTACTGGCCCTCTGTCCTCCGCTACTGGCACTCTGTCCTCCAACCTCCGCTGCTGGCCCTCTGTCCTCCGCTGCTGGCCCTCTGTCCTCCGCTACTGGCCCTCTGTCCTCCACTACTGGCTCTCTGTCCTCCGCTACTGGCCCTCTGCCCTCCGCTACTGGCCCTCTGTCCTCCGCTGCTGGCCCTCTGTCCTCCGCTGCTGGCCCTCTGTCCTCCGCTGCTGGCCCTCTGTCCTCCACTACTGGCCCTCTGTCCTCCATCCTCCGCTACTGGCCCTCCATCCTCCGCTACTGGCCCTCTGTCCTCCACTACTGGCCCTCTGTCCTCCATCCTCCGCTACTAGCCCTCCATCCTCCGCTACTGGCCCTCTGTCCTCCGCTACTGGCCCTCTGTCCTCCGCTACTGGCCCTCTGTCCTCCGCTACTGGCCTCCTGTCCTCCGCTACTGGCCCTCTGTCCTCCGCTACTGGCCCTCTGTCCTCCGCTACTGGCCCTCTGTCCTCCGCTACTGGCCCTCTGTCCTCCGCTACTGGCCCTCTGCCCTCCGCTACTGGCCCTCTGTCCTCCATCCTCCGCTACTAGCCCTCCATCCTCCGCTACTGGCCCTCTGTCCTCCGCTACTGGCCCTCTGTCCTCCGCTACTGGCCCTCTGTCCTCCGCTACTGGCCTCCTGTCCTCCGCTACTGGCCCTCTGTCCTCCGCTACTGGCCCTCTGTCCTCCGCTACTGGCCCTCTGTCCTCCGCTACTGGCCCTCTGTCCTCCGCTACTGGCCCTCTGCCCTCCGCTACTGGCCCTCTGTCCTCCGCTACTGGCCCTCTGTCCTCCGCTACTGGCCCTCTGTCCTCCGCTACTGGCCCTCTGTCCTCCGATACTGGCCCTCTGCCCTCCGCTACTGGCCCTCTGCCCTCCGCTACTGGCCCTCTGTCCTCCGCTACTGGCCCTCTGTCCTCCGCTACTGGCCCTCTGTCCTCCACTACTGGCCCTCTGTCCTCCATCCTCCGCTACTAGCCCTCCATCCTCCGCTACTGGCCCTCTGTCCTCCGCTACTGGCCCTCTGTCCTCCGCTACTGGCCCTCTGTCCTCCGCTACTGGCCCTCTGTCCTCCGATACTGGCCCTCTGCCCTCCGCTACTGGCCCTCTGCCCTCCGCTACTGGCCCTCTGTCCTCCGCTACTGGCCCTCTGTCCTCCGCTACTGGCCCTCTGCCCTCCGCTACTGGCCCTCTGTCCTCCGCTACTGGCCCTCTGCCCTCCGCTACTGGCCCTCTGTCCTCCATCCTCCGCTACTGGCCCTCTGTCCTCCGCTACTGGCCCTCTGTCCTCCGCTACTGGCCCTCTGTCCTCCGCTACTGGCCCTCTGTCCTCCGCTACTGGCCCTCTGCCCTCCGCTACTGGCCCTCTGTCCTCCATCCTCCGCTCCTGGCCCTCTGTCCTCCGCTACTGGCCCTCTGTCCTCCGCTACTGGCCCTCTGTCCTCCGCTACTGGCCCTCTGCCCTCCGCTACTGGCCCTCTGTCCTCCATCCTCCGCTACTGGCCCTCTGTCCTCCGCTACTGGCCCTCTGTCCTCCGCTACTGGCCCTCTGTCCTCCGCTACTAGCCCTCTGTCCTCCGCTACTGGCCCTCTGTCCTCCATCCTCCGCTACTGGCCCTCTGTCCTCCGCTACTGGCCCTCTGTCCTCCGCTACTGGCCCTCTGTCCTCCGCTACTGGCCCTCTGCCCTCCGCTACTGGCCCTCTGTCCTCCATCCTCCGCTACTGGCCCTCTGTCCTCCGCTACTGGCCCTCTGTCCTCCGCTACTGGCCCTCTGTCCTCCGCTACTAGCCCTCTGTCCTCCGCTACTGGCCCTCTGTCCTCCGCTACTGGCACTCTGTCCTCCATCCTCCGCTGCTGGCCCTCTGTCCTCCGCTGCTGGCCCTCTGTCCTCCGCTACTGGCCCTCTGTCCTCCACTACTGGCTCTCTGTCCTCCGCTACTGGCCCTCTGCCCTCCGGTACTGGCCATCTGTCCTCCGCTGCTGGCCCTCTGTCCTCCGCTGCTGGCCCTCTGTCCTCCGCTGCTGGCCCTCTGTCCTCCACTACTGGCCCTCTGTCCTCCATCCTCCGCTACTGGCCCTCCATCCTCCGCTACTGGCCCTCTGTCCTCCACTACTGGCTCTCTGTCCTCCATCCTCCGCTACTAGCCCTCCATCCTCCGCTACTGGCCCTCTGTCCTCCGCTACTGGCCCTCTGTCCTCCGCTACTGGCCCTCTGTCCTCCGCTACTGGCCTCCTGTCCTCCGCTACTGGCCCTCTGTCCTCCGCTACTGGCCATCTGTCCTCAGCTACTGGCCCTCTGTCCTCCGCTACTGGCCCTCTGTACTCCGCTACTGGCCCTCTGTCCTCCGCTACTGTCCCTCTGTCCTCCGCTACTGTCCCTCTGTCCTCTGCTACTGGCCCTCTGTCCTCCGCTACTGGCCTCCTGTCCTCCGCTACTGGCCCTCTGTCCTCCGGTACTAGCCATCTGTCCTCAGCTACTGGCCCTCTGCCCTCCGCTACTGGCCCTCTGTCCTCCGCTACTGTCCCTCTGTCCTCCGCTACTGTCCCTCTGTCCTCAGCTACTGTCCCTCTGTCCTCCGCTACTGTCCCTCTGCTCTCCATCATGGCTGTTCCTCTGCCCTCCCCCAGTGTGCTGTCCTCTATTGTTGTCTTTCTGTCCTCCACCATGTCTGTTCATCTGTCCTCAAAGACTGTCCCTATTTCCTACAAGACTGTCCTTCTCTCCATCACAGCTTGCACCACTGTGTCTCTTTCCACACAACTATTCTTCTTTCTTCCAGGACTGTCCCTCTTTTCTCCAAGACAAGTCTCCATGACTGTGCCTCTGTCCTCCAAGACTATCACTCTTTCCCACAAGACTGTCGTCCTCTTCTCCAAAATTGCACCTCTCTCCTGCACCACTGTACCCCTCTCCTTAATGGCTCACTTTTCTCCCTGACTGTTTTTACTTTCTCCACAATTGTCCCTCTTTCCCCTGCGACTGACCCCTTTTGTCCCTCTGTTCTCCAGGACTATCTCACCATCCTTCATGACTGCTCCTCTCTCTTCTGTAACTGCACCACTTTCTTCCATAGCTATCCCCCTTTCCTGTACGACTGTCTCACTTTTCTCAATGACTGTCCCTCTTTTTTTCACAGCTGTCTTTCCTTTTCCCATGACTGTCTTGCATTTTCTTCATGATGGTCTTTGAATGTCCCTTTCTCACCAATGATTGTCCTCTACAACTGTCCCTTCTTTCCTCCACAATCCCTTCTTTCCTCCACAATTGACCCTCTTTCATCCCTGACTGTCTCTCTTTCTTCCTTGACTGTCCTTTTGTCCTCCATGATGGTCCCTCTTTCCTTCATGGTTGTCCCTCATTCTTTCAAGATTGTCCTTTCCTCGCCAACTGTTACTCTTTCCTCCATGACTTCCCCATCTTTTCTCCACAATTGTCCCACTTTCCTCCATGTTTGTCCCTCTTTCCTCCATGACTTCCACTCTTTCCTCTATGATTGTCCCACTTTCCTCCATGTTTGTCCCTCTTTCCTCCATGACTTCCACTCTTTCCTCCATGTTTGTCCCTCTTTCCTTCATTACTTCCCCTTTTTTCTCTCCATGATTGTCCCTCTTTTTTCCATGACTGTCTCTCTTTCTTCCACGACTGTCTTTTTGTCCGCCATGATTGTCCCTCTTTCATGCACGATGGTCCCTCTTTCCATCATGATTGCCCTTCTCTTCTCCTCCATGACTATCTCTCTTTCTTTCAAGATTGTCCTTTCCTCGTCAACTGTCACTCTTTCCTCCATGACTTCTCCTCTTTCCTCCACGATTGTCCCTCTTTCCTCCATGACTTCCCCACTTCCTTTTGTCCTCCATGACTGTCCCTCTTTCATGCATGATAGTCCCTCTTTCGTTCATGATTGTCCTTCTCTCCTCCTCCATAACTGTGGGTCTTTCTTTCAAGATTGTCCTTTCCTCGTCAACTGTCACTCTTTCCTCGAACACCTCCCCTTTTTCCTCTCCACGATTCTCCCACTTTCTTCCATGTTTTTCCCTCTTTCCTCCACGACTTCCCTTCTTTTCTCAACGATTCTCCCACTTTCCTCCATGTTTGTTCCTTTTTCCTACGTGACTTCTCCTTTTTCTTCCACGACTGCCGTTTTGTCCTCCATGATGGTCACTCTTTCCTTCATGATTGTCCTTCTCTCTTCCATGACTATCCCTCTTTCTTTTAAGATTGTCCTTTCCTCGTCAACTGTCACTCTTCCCTCCATGACTTCCCCTCTCTTCTCCATGTTTGTCCCTCTTTCCTCCATGACTTCCCCTCTTTTCTCCATGTTTGTCCCTCTTTCCTCCATGACTTCCCCTCTTTTCTCCATGTTTGTCCCTCTTTCCTCCGTGACTTCCCCTCTTTTCTCCATGTTTGTCCCTCTTTCCTTCATGACTTCCCCTCTCTTCTCCATATTTGTCCCTCTATTCCTCCATGACTTCCCCTCTCTTCTCCATGTTTGTACCTCTTTGCTCCATGACTTCCCCTCTTTTCTCCATGTTTGTCCCTCTTTCCTCCATGACTTCCCCTCTTTTCTCAACGATTCTCCCACTTTCCTCCATGTTTGTCCCTCTTTCCTCCATGTTTGTCCCTCTTTCCTCCATGACTTCCCCTCTTTTCTCCATGTTTGTCCCTCTTTCCTCCATGACTTTCCCTCTCTTCTCCATATTTGTCCCTCTATTCCTCCATGACTTTCCCTCTTTTCTCCATGTTTGTCCCTCTTTCCTCCATGACTTCCCCTCTCTTCTCCATATTTGTCCCTCTATTCCTCCATGACTTCCCCTCCCTTCTCCATGTTTGTCCCTCTTTGCTCCATTACATTCCCTCTTTTCTCCATGTTTGTCCCTCTTTCCTCCATGACTTCCCCTCTTTTCTCCATGTTTGTCCCTCTTTCCTCCATGACTTCCCCTCTTTTCTCAACGATTCTCCCACTTTCCTCCATGTTTGTCCCTCTTTTCTCCATGTTTGTCCCTCTTTCCTCCATGACTTCCACTCTTTCCTCCATGATTCTCTCACTTTCCTCCATGGTTGTCCCTCTTTCCTCCATGACTTCCCCTCTTTTCTCCATGTTTGTCCCTCTTTGCTCCATGACTTCCCCTCTTTTCTCCATGTTTGTCCCTCTTTCCTCCATGACTTCCCCTCTTTTCTCAACGATTCTCCCACTTTCCTCCATGTTTGTCCCTCTTTCCTCCATGTTTGTCCCTCTTTCCTTAATGACTTCCACTCTTTCCTCCATGATTCTCCCACTTTCCTCCATGGTTGTCCCTCTTTCATCCCTGACTGTCTCTCTTTCTGCCATGACTGTCCTTTTTGTCCTCCATGACTATCCCTCTTTCTTTTAAGATTGTCCTTTCCTCGTCAACTGTCCCTCTTTCCTCCATGACTTCCCCTCTTTCCTTCACGATTGTCCCTCTTTCCTTAAACTTTAAAAACATTTTAAGTTAGTGTTAGGAAGAAGGTTAAGGGTTAATCTGTGGTCAGGCAGTGATGTCATCATTCCTGGCTGGAAGTTAACCATCTCCTCTCCCCAGGGGGGACATTAGAGTGTAAGCTCCTCTGGGGCAGAGACTGATGTGACTGGCTCAGTGTTCTCTGTACAGCGCTGCGGTATATGTCAGAGCTATATACATGTATAAGAATAGTGTGTGAGTGTGGTGGGACATTAGAGTGTCAGCTCTTCTGGTGCAGAGCGGCTCAGCATTCTCTGTACAGCGCTGCAGTATATGTCAGAGTTATATAAATGTATAATAATAGACTGTGGGGGGACATTAGAGCGTAAGCTCCTCTGGTGCAGAGACTGATGTGGATAGCTCAGTGTCCTTTGTACAGCGCTGCGGTATAGGTTACCGCTATACAAAATTAGGAATATGCTGGCACGGCGAGGGTTAAATAATTGAGCGAGTCCAGATTTGGCCCCCCCATCTTCTGGCAGGCCCCCGGCTCTCATATATCACTGCCATAGTGGACAGAGGGGCCCCCGGGCTCATGCTGGGCCCAGCAGCCTCCTCTCTATGCGTCCTCTGAGAGGCCTATGAAAAGCCCCGCAGGACGGAGAGCATTCCCCCGGCTGACTGATAACCGTACATAATCGCTGTATGAAGCGGAGAGCGCCTTTCCCCCCTCGCCCCATCCCGGCTCCAGCCCCAATTCAACCAGTAATTGATTATAGGGCCAGCGTGACAGGAAATAAGATCGAATTAAGAAGAAAGGGGCCCCCCTCCGGGGCCTGAGGGTAGGGGGGGGTGTAAGCCCCTCCATTCACTTCACCTATTTCCCATTAATGCCGCGCCAATCTTCGGCGTTCCAGAACACAGAGCCCTCCTCGGCTATCAGGACAAACAACGGCATGACATTCCCACATCAGCGGCGGCGGATCATTAATAGCGCCGATTTCACGCACATTCCAGAGGGGAAACGCCCGCGGTTCTCATAAATGTACAAAAACAACGCCACGCGGGAGTCTTAAAGGGGGCACTAAGCCCTGATCGTAGAATAAGATAAAAAAAAAGGGGGGACGTCGTCACGTCGCGGGGGTAATTGACAAGACGGGCGGCAAAAATCTGGCATTTCGGCAAACTTCATCTTATTTTTTAATACAATTTTTTGCTGGTGGTTTTTCTAATGTTTGCCGGAGAAGCGGCGTAGCGAGCAGAGACGCAATCTGGGGGGGGGGGGGGGGGATGGCGTAACGAAGATCTCTGAGTCCTCTCCACCAGAAGTGCGCAAATCAAGCCTGGGGACGCAGCTGGAATAAAAGGGTAATGCGGCCCCCGTCACCGACATCCCTGCAGGGATTGGTCGGCGGAGGATCGCCTGCCATGATGTGTCACATGACTTCTACATCATATTGACCGTACTTGGATTCTATCAGTGGCGGTCCATAATGCAGGGCGCCCCCCGTCCATGCGTCCGGGCCCCTAATCTACATACAAGGCGCCGGACGCATGGATTCCAATGAGTTTTTATTTTATTTTGAAGCACACGATTAGAGGCTGAGGTCCTAAATGGCTTAAAAAAAGGGTGGGCTTGGGGCGCAGAGCACTGCGCCCCGAGCCCACAAAGTTGAGTGACAATAGCAAATTAATATTCGCTATTGTCTTCCTGATTCTCCTCCTGGCCAATCAGATTGGCGGAGAGGAGAAGCGATCTTATTGGCGGGAGGAGGAGACGCCGCCCGCTGCCCGGAGGAAGCACTGCCCACGACCAAGAGGGGG
The DNA here is from genome assembly GCA_029574335.1 of Rana kukunoris. Lineage (NCBI taxonomy): Eukaryota > Metazoa > Chordata > Amphibia > Anura > Ranidae > Rana > Rana kukunoris. Next base: position 123,559 of record JAJQKJ010000925.1, on the reverse strand, counting down.
TAAGTGCAGGGTTTGGGACTAAACTGACCCACCGGGGCGGCAGGTGGATTGCCCCCCCCCCCAAAAAAAATATACCACTGGCCGCCACTGGATCTTATCGCTTAGTCTGTATCACGGCTCGCTGATGTTATATTAAAGGCGATCAATTCCTATACTGCTACACCATAGGGTGCCTTGTGGTCTCAAAGCCTCTTCTGTGAAATAAATAGGTCTTTGCAACAAGAGATACAATGTAACAATTCTAGAGAACGCTAGAGGGGACTAGCAGTTAATTTGGTCCAATTGGCAATAGTAAAATACTGCATTATGGCCACTAGATGGAGCTGAGACGCATTGGAAACACATAGTCCTTTGCAACTAGAGATACAATGTAACAATTCTAGAGAACGCTAGAGGGAACTAGCAAATAATCCTTTTTTGATTTGCACAAAAGGATTAACAATTAACGACATCAGCATGTGTCTTCTAAATGGGCAACGCGTTTCTGTGCGTGTCGGCAAAGCGCGTGATTTTGCTTTTTTCCACCAACATGCGCAAAGTGTAAACTTAAGATGCAATATTTTTTTTTTTGGGGGGGGTTTAGATTCACTTTAAGCCATGTTCTCCCAGGACGTCATTTTCGGTCAGGCTGGACGCACTCAGGCATTTTTTTCTTGTGGTCACGCCCCTTACTAACAATTGATAGCTAGAGATCGCTTCACCTAAGCAGGGCCGCCATCAGGGGGGTACAGGCAGTACACCTGTAAGGGGCCCGGAGGTCCCCAGAGGCCCGGGTGGCAACCTCCTTTAAAAAATTAAATAAAAAAAAAGATGGCAACCCGCTTTTTTTTATTTATTTTTTATAAAAAAGGGCCATTTTTTTATATTTTTTTTATTTCTTATATATATATATATATATATATATATATATATATATATATATATATATTATTATTATTATTATTATTATTATTATTATTTTTAAAGGGCCCAGAGGTCCCAGGGAGCAAGATGGCAAACCCCCCTTTTTTTAAAAAATATTATATTATTTATTTTTTATTATATATATATATATATATATATATATATATATATATATATATATATGATTATTATTATTTTTAAAGGGCCCAGAGGTCCCAGGGAGCAAGACGGCAAACCCCCCTTTTTTTAAAAATATTATATTATTTATTTTTTATTTTATATATATATATATATATATATATATATATATATATATATAATTATTATTATTATTATTATTATTATTATTAAAAGGTTCAGAGGTCCCCAGGGCCCCATGTGGCAAACCCCCTTTTTTTAAATATTATATTATTTCTTTTTTCTTTCTTTAACTTGTATTAAAGGGCCCAGAGGTCTGGGATGGCAACCCCCCTTTTTTTGTAATTTATTTTTATAAATGTTTTTATATATATACATACATATATATATATATATATATATATATATATATATATATATTATTTTTTTTTATTATTTATTAAAGGGCCCAGAGGTCCCCAGGGCCCCAGATGGCATCCCCCCTCTTTTTTTCTTTTTATTAAAGGTCCCAGAGATCCCCAGGGCCCCGGATGTCTACCCCCCTTTTTTTTTTTTTCTACAGCGAGTTTATTGAAAGAAATGAATACATAACATATGACAAAGCAGTATAATGAGTCAAGAGTCGTTCAAAAGCCGCGGTCGCAGCCGCGTTACAGCAGTACATTTACCCCCCTTTTTTTAATATATATTTTTCTTTATTTCTTCTTTTTTTTAAAAGGGCCCCCCGCTTCTCAATTCGCGCCAGCCCCCCCCCCCCCCCCCCCCCCGTGTAAGGGGCCCTATAATTCCTGATGGCGGCCCTGCACCTAAGACACTATGGAGTGTCGCACTTAGTAGCGATCATTTGCTAATGATAACACGATCCTTCTAACTCAACTCAACCTGTGGCCATTGCTATCGATCGATCGCTAGAAAATCGCTCAGCCCTGACTCTTTATCTTAGAACAGACCCCCCTGGGGGGGAGGGGGCGGCAAGGCCTCCCCAGGATGTGTTTGATGAACTCACAATACAAAATCAACTCTCTGATGTGATTGCTATGTTAATGGGGGTCCAGGGGGGGGGGGGGGCAGTGTAAATGAAATGAAGTCGGCGATGGGCCGGGCCGCTTTGTGTAGCGTCACCGCCAGAGAAAACAATTTACAAATCCATTCAGCTCAGCTGTTTGAAGTTTTGTCCCATCCATGACGTCCTTGATTGACGGATGACCAGATGTCCTCAGTGCTACTTCCTGGCCGGCTGTCTACAGGACTCTACAGAGGGGGGCTGGGTGCCACGTGACCAATGGATGCCCCCAACCTAAAGGCTTGGGCTTGGGATTGGGGGGTCCCTGGTGGCCCATACAAGCACGACTCTTGGTGGTGGTGGAGACCAAGACGCCGGCGCTGCAAGGCCACACGTTTGACCATTATGCGGCTGTACTGCCTGCATAAGACCATTGATGTTTCAAGACGATCGCTACACACAAGGTGGAAATTAATCCCGTCAGTCTGCCTGAAACCCGGACACAACCCACCCAATCATCTTGGGATTTCAAGTGAATCAGTCCCGCAGATCTGAATTGGGGACCTGGGGCCAGTGCAGGAGCAAGTCCCGAAACTGGGTTCCATTAAGGGTGCACGGGCGCCGGTCCCCCCACTATCCATGCGTCCGACCCCTTTCAGGACACCGGACCATGGATTCCAATGCGGAGGGGCTGTTTTTTCGAAGCACTGATTACAGCAAGAGGCTCTAATAGGCTTTAATATAGGGTGGGCTTGGGGCGCAAAGAGTGCGCCCCCAAGCCCAACCAGGTGTGTTACAACAGCGAATCAATAACACTGATCCTCCTCCCAGCCAATCAGGAATCTGATGGCTGAAAGGACAGGTGATCCTATTGGACGTCTAGGAAGAGGAGGGAGGAACTGCATGGTGGAAGCCTCCGTGATGCAGAGAGGATACAGGAGCCACTGTCCGCCGTGGAGCCCGTGACCTGGCTGCTGCCTGCCACCCATAGGAGTCTGCTCGCCTGGGAGGGGGGGAGTGCCATCAACTGACCAACTGGGGGGGTGGTAGTTTGACACCCCCCAAAATATATTCAGAGACGTCCTCATTATTCAGCAAAGAAATAGCCCAATCCAGCCCCTGTACGCAATCAGCCCGCCTTCACACCTGTATGCTTGCAGTCCTCACACCTGTACACACTCAGCCCCCCTCACACCTGTACACACTCAGCCCCCTCACCTATATGCCCCCCCTTACCTGCATGCACTCAGCTCCCCTCACACCTGTACGCACTCAGGCCCCCTCACACCTGTACACACTCAGCCCCCTCACCTATATGCCCCCCCTTACCTGCATGCACTCAGCTCCCCTCACACCTGTACGCACTCAGGCCCCCTCACACCAGTACACACTCAGCCCCCCTCACACCTGTACGCACTCAGGCCCCCTCACACCAGTACACACTCAGCCCCCCTCACACCTGTACGCACTCAGGCCCCCTCACACCAGTACACACTCAGGCCCCCTCACACCAGTACACACTCAGCCCCCCTCACACCTGTACGCACTCAGGCCCCCTCACACCAGTACACACTCAGCCCCCCTCACACCTGTATGCACTCAGGCCCCCTCACACCTGTATGCACTCAGCCCCCCTCACACCTGTATGCACTCAGGCCCCCTCACACCAGTACACACTCATCCCCCCTCACACCTGTATGCACTCAGCCCCCCTCACACCTGTATGCACTCAGGCCCCCTCACACCAGTACACACTCATCCCCCCTCACACCTGTATGCACTCAGGCCCCCTCACACCAGTACACACTCAGCCCCCCTCACACTAGTACACACTGAGCCCCCTCACACCTGTATGCACTCAGCTCCCCTCACACCTGTACACGCTCAGCCCCCCTCACACCTGTACACGCTCAGCCCCCCTCACACCTGTACACACTCAGCCCCACTCACCTGTACACACTCAGCTCCCCTCACACCTGTACACACTCAGCCCCCTCTCATTTGTACACACTCAGCCGCCCACACACCTGTACACACTCAGCCCCCTCTTACCTGTACGCACTCAGCCCCCTCACACCTGTACACACTCAGCCCCCCTCACACCTGTACACCCTCAGCCCCCCACACCTGTTCACGCTCAGCCCCCCTCACAGCTGTATGCACTCAGCTCCCCTCACACCTGTACACGCTCAGCCCCCCTCACACCTGTACATGCTCAGCCCCCCTCACACCTGTACACACTCAGCCCCACTCACCTGTACACACTCAGCCCCCCTCACACCTGTACACACTCAGCCCCCTCTCATTTGTACACACTCAGCCGCCCCTCACACCTGTACACACTCAGCCCCCCTCACACCTGTACACACTCAGCCCCCTCACACCTGTACACACTCAGCTCCCCTCACACCTGTACACACTCAGCCCCCCTCACACCTGTACACCCTCAGCCCCCCACACCTGTTCACACTCAGCCTCCCTCACAGCTGTATGCACTCAGCTCCCCTCCCACCTGTACACACTCAGCCCCCCTCACCTGTACACACTCAGCCCCCTCTCACCTGTACACACTCAGCCCCCTCTCACCTGTACACACTCAGCCCCCCTCACACCTGTACACACTCAGCCCCCTCTCATTTGTACACACTCAGCCGCCCACACACCTGTACACACTCAGCCCCCTCTCACCTGTACACACTCAGCCCCCTCTCACCTGTACACACTCAGCCCCCTCTTACCTGTACGCACTCAGCCCCCCTCACACCTGTACACACTCAGCTCCCCTCACACCTGTACACCCTCAGCCCCCCACACCTGTTCACGCTCAGCCCCCCTCACAGCTGTATGCACTCAGCTCCCCTCCCACCTGTACACACTCAGCCCCTCACACCTGTACACACTCAGCCCCCCTCACACCTGTACACACTCAGCCCCCCACACCTGTACACACTCAGCCCCCCTCTCACCTGTACACACTCAGCCCCTCACACCTGTACACACTCAGCCCCCCTCTCACCTGTACACACTCAGCCCCTCACACCTGTACACACTCAGCCCCCCTCACACCTGTACACACTCAGCCCCCTATTCCTCCCACTGACACCAATGATGACACTATTCCTCCCACTGACACCAATGATGGGGCACTATTCCTTACACTGACACCAATGATGGGGCACTATTCCTCCCACTGACACCAATGATGGGACACTATTCCTCCCACTGACACCAATGATGGGACACTATTCCTCCCACTGACACCAATGATTGGGACACTATTCCTCCCACTGACACCAATGAAGGGTCTAACTTTATATTTACATACATAAATGTCTGACATGCACTAATAACAAATATAAATAAATTGATTGCGGAACGCGGAGGCGAGGAGATTCTCGCTTTGTGAGTGACGGCCCAAAAAAAATTTTCCCCAAATTTTTCCAATTTTTATGTCTATTTATTGTATTAAAAACGTCAATTAAGATCAACAAATATATAAACATTGGGCCAGATTCACAGAGCCCTTACTCCGGTGTATCTCGCGGTAGACCGGAGTACTTTCAAATTACGCGCGTCGTTTCATTAGTCTGAATCCTCAAACCATGATACGACGGCTTCGGGCATCAATCCGACTGGCTTACGTCTCCGTACGCCTTCGGATCTACGCTGCAATCTTTTTCCGCCCGCTGGGTGGAGTTCCCGTCGTTTTCCGCGTCGGGGTATGCAAATGAGCTTTTTCCGGCGATCCCCGAAGTTACGAGCGTCCTTCGCAATCTCTTACGGCGTCTGTAGTCATCTTTTTGCCGCGTAAAGTTATTCCAGCTTTTATCTGGTCTAGTATTAGACGGCCCATGTTAAGTATGGCCGTCGTTCCCGCGTCGAATTTCTACGTTTGTTTTTATTTTTTACGTAAGTCGTCCGGGAATAGGAATGTACGTAAACGACGCTACTCAAACAAAAAATGACGTAACAACGTTATTTCCCGCAATGCACGGCGGGAAATTTCTGAACGGAGCATGCGCAGTTCGATCGCCGCGGGGACTTGCCTAATTGAAATGCTTCACGCCCCCTGATCGCGTATTTCGATTCTGCCGCGAGAAATACACTACGCCCCCGTACGTTACGGGCCAAAATCTACATGAATTAGTCGTACAGCCTGGTAAAATACGGCGGCGTAGTGTATCTCTGATACTCTGCGCCAATGTAATTGTACCTGAATCTGGCCCAAAGTTTTTTTCTGCTCGTTATCTGACCTTGTTTTTTATTTTGTTTTATTTTTAGCCCTCCCCGTGTGCCCCCCCCCCCCCTCTGACCAGCAGAGTGCATTGTGGGTAAGGGCCATTGCCTGTGATTCGTTACGGGATGTCACATAGATTTATGTGTGACAATTTGGCGATGGGCCCCAGCAATGGGCTCAGTAGGAAGCTGAAGAGTCTTTGGCTCTCACCCCCCCATCCCCCGCAGGGCCTGTATGGGGCCTTTGTGGAGTTCCTTGAGAATCCACCGCCAGCCTTGAATCCTATGAGTCCTATGCTAATGAGCCCCATTCTCTGCCCGTTTAATGATCTCCCTTCCTTTCTACTTGACGTTAACCCCTTCGTGGCCACAGTGACCCGCATGGGGGAGATGGTGGGGGGGTCCACCAGGGGGGGGGGTCAGCCTCAGGCCCATGTGACCTAAATAGATTCTCAGTATACAGTATATATATATATATATATCAGCTGGGGGGGCGGGGGCGCAGGGTTGTGCGCAGGGTTCACATCCGCGCAACGCAACAACGCACAGACCGCGGCGTGCCGTGTATGACGCAGCGCTGACACTTCCATGTGTCACATGACCTCAGATGAGGACTTTCGATCCTGTACCACTGCGGTCTCCACCCACCTCCAATACATGGCCGATCGATAAAAAATATATTTACACTATATTATATTATTAACATTACCAATAATGCATACAATATCAAATTATTACTATTATTATTATTATTAGTAGTAGTAATCATAATAAAAATATTAATAGTATTATAAATAAGAATATATAATTATTTGTTATTATTATTATTATTATTATTATTATTACCATTTTAATATTTTTATTAGATTTTTTTAAAGGCATTCACCAATAACGCCAACAATATCATTTTATTATTATTATCATTCTAATATATATTTATATTATATTATTTTAAAGGTGTTCACCAATAATCCCAATGATAACATTTTATTATTATTATTGTTATCATTATTATTAATAATAATAATAATAATAATTTTATTATTACCATTCTAGTTTTTTTAATTATTAGTATATTATTTTAAAGACGTTCCCCAATAATGCCCATGATATCATTTTATCATTATTATTATTACCATTCTGGTATTTTTATTTATTTTATATTATTTTAAAGGTGTTCACCAATAATGCCAATAGTAACATTTTACTATTATTATTATTATTATCATTATTATTATTATTATTATTATTATTAATAATAATAATAATAATAATAATAATAATAATAATAATATTATTATTATTATTATTATCATTATTATTAATACTAATAATAATATTATAATTAAGAATATATAATTATTTATTATTATTTCCATTTTAGTATTTTTAGTAGATTATTTTAAAGGTGTTCACTATTAACAGCAACAATATAATTTTATTATTAATATTATTGTCATCATTCTAATATTTTTATCTATTATATTATTTTTATTATATTATTTTAAAGGTGTTCACCAATAATGCCAATAATAACATTTTATTATTAATAATATTATTTAATAGTAATAATAATAATAATAATATTAACAATAATAATATTCACTATAATAATATTATTATTATTATTATTACCATTCTAGTATTTTTATTTGTATTATATTATTTTAAAGACATTCACCAATAATGCCTAAATTATTATTAATATTATAATTAATATTGTAATTACCATTTTAGTATTTTTATATATGATTATTATTATATTATTATTTTAAAGACGTTTCCCAATAATGCCCATAATTTCATTTTATTATTATTACCATTCTGGTATTTTTATTTATTTTATATTATTTTTAAGGTATTCACCAATAATGCCAATAGTAACATTTTACTATTATTATTATTAGTAGTAGTATTATTATTAATGCCAATACTAAAATGTTATTATTAATAATAATACTAATAATATTATTATTATAATTAAGAATAAATGTATTAATATTAAGCATTTTTATTAGATTATTTTAAAGGAATTCACCAATAATGCCAACAATATAATTTTTTTATTACTATTACTATTATTATTATTATTGTTATTATTATTATTATCCTAATATTTTTTTCCATTATATTATTTTAAAGGTGTTCACCAATAATGCCAATAATAACATTTTATTATTAATAACAATAATTTATTACCATTCTAGTTTTTTATTATTATTATATTATTTTAAAGACATTCCTCAAAAACACCCATAATATTATTTTATTATTATTACCATTCTGGAATTGTTATTTATTTTATATTATTTTAAAGTAACCAATAGTAAAAAAAAATGTATTATTATTATTATTATTATTATTATTAGAATTATTATCACCATTCTAGTATTTTTATTTCTATTACATTATTTTAAAGGTGTTCACCAATAATGTCAATAGTAAAATGTTGTTATTAATACTTTTATTAATAGTAATAATAGTTATAATAATAACAATATTAACAATAATAATATTATTATTATTACCATTCTAGTATTTTTATTTGTATTATATTATTTTAAAGGTGTTCACCAATAATGCCTACATTATTATTATTATTATTATTATTATTATTATTATTAATAATAATAATAATAATAATAATAATAATAATAATAATAATAATAATACTATAATTACCATTCTAGTATTTTTATTATATTATTTTAAAGGTGTTTATCAATAATGCCAATAGTAACAATTTACTATTATTATTATTGCAATTCTAGTATTTTTATTTGTATTATATTATTTTAAAGGTGTTTATCAATAATGCCAGTAGCAATGATTTATTATTATTATTATTATTATTATTATTATTATTAGCATTAATTCCATTCTAGTATTTGTATTTCTATTATATTATTTCAAAGGCGTTCGCCAATAATGCCTAAATTATCATTTTAATTTTATTAATAATATTGATAATAATATCAATAATAATAATAATAATAATAATAATAATAATATTATAATTACCATTTTAGTATTTTTATTATATTATTTAAAGGTGTTCACCAATAATGCCAATATTTAAATATTACTATTAGTATTATTAATATTAATATTATTATTATTATTATAACCATTCTAGTATTTTAGTTTTTATTATATTATTTCAAAGGCGTTCACCAATGATGACAATAATGTAATTTTATTATGCTTATTATTGTTATTATTATTATTATTATTATTACCATTCCAGTATTTTTATATTTATTATATTATTTCACTAATATTATTACCTTCTAAGTCATGCCTTTAATGTGTATAAGAGTTATTTATTAATATTTTTTTATCTCTCATGTCACATTTCAGCCCTGATGAAGGGGGCGGGGTATAGCTCTGAAACGCGTTGGGTTTTATAAACAGTATGGGCCAGATCCACAGAGCCAGTACGCCTTCGGATCTACGCTGCAATATTTTTGCGCCCGCTGGGTGGAGTTCGCGTCGTTTTCCGCGTCGGGTATGCAAATTAGCTTTTTACGGCGATTTACGAAGTTACGATCGGTCGTCGCATTCTCTTACGTCGTCGCTAGTCGGCTTTTTCCGGCGTATAGTTAAAGCCGCTATTATCCGGTCTATAGTTAGACGTGCCATGTTAAGTATGGCCGTCGTTCCCGCGTCGAAATTTCAATTTTTTTTTTTGCGTAAGTCGTCCGTGAATAGGAATGTTCGTAATTTACGCTACCAAAAAAAAAAAAAACTAAGTTTCGACGTAATTTCGCGCAATGCACGGCGGGAAATTTCCGAACGGAGCATGCGCAGTTCGATCTCCGCGGGGACGCGCCTAATTTAAATGATTCACGCCCCCTAATTGCGTAATTTGATTCCGCCGCGGGAAATACACTACGCCGCCGTACCTTACGGGCCGAAATCTTCCTGGATTCGTCGTAGAGCCAGGTAAAATACGGCGGCGTAGCGTATCTCTGATACTCTGCGCCGGCGCAATTCTCTGTGGATCTGCCCCGGTATGTATTTGTAATCAACCAATTTTTGAAGCTCGTATATTACGGTGTTTCAGTTCTAGATATGAGCTTCCATCCCAGTATTCTCCTTCTCCATAGTCATCCCACCAGCCTATCAGTAATCCAGATTTCAGGGCTCCAGCCTCATTGGCCGGCTCTATGTAGCGCTGTAGGCGGGGCTGGCAGAGGATCTTCCACTCAGAATTCTTACTGGTAAGTAATGGACAGCAGGCAATTGCAGCAACCCTAATGGCTCTGGAGCCCCAGCAAGATGTTTTCGCCCCCCAAAGGACAGCAGAGGTATTACACCCCATTTGCTTTCCCAGCACTCCCTCCAGAGTCACCCGCACCCCCAAACTAAACTTATTTTATTCCCCCCCCCCCCCTACAAATAGAGCTTTGTTTTGGTGGTATTTGATCACCTCTGTGGTTTTTATTTTTTGCTAAACAAACTAAAAAAAGACCAAGATTTTTGGAAAAATTTCCATTTCTGTCATAAAATTTTGTTTTCCCTTTCACTGACGGACACTGATTAGGCGGCACTGATGGGCACTGATGAGTTGGCACTTATAAAGTGGCACTGATATGTAGAATTGATGGGCACTGATAGGCGGCACTGATATGCAGCACTGATGGGCAATGATAGGCGTAACTGATGGGCACTGACAGGCGGCTGTGGTGGGCACTGACGAGGCAGCACTGATGGGCACTGACAGGCGGCTGTGGTGGGCACTGACGAGGCAGCACTGATGGGCACTGATGAGGCAGCACTGATGGGCACTAATGAGGCAGCACTGATGGCACTGATGAGGAGTCACTAATATGTAGAATTGATGGGCACTGATAGGTGGCACTGATATGCAGCACTGATGGGCACCAATAGGCAGCACTAAAATGCAGTTTTGATGGGCACTGGTATGCAGCACTAAAGGGCACTGATAGGCAGCACTGATGGGCACTGATAGGTGGCACTGATGGGCACTGACAGGCAGCACTGATGGGCACTGACAGGCAGCACTGATGACGAAGTACTAATTAGTTACTGACAGGTGTTACTGCTGGGCAATGATTGGCATCTGTGATGAGCACTGACAGGCAGCAACGATGGGCACTGATGAGGCGGCACCGATGAGGAGGCACTAATATGTAGAATTGATGGGCACTGATAGGCGACACTGATATGCTGAACTGATGGGCACCTAAAGGCAGCACTGATGGGCACTGAGAGGTGGCACTGACATGCGGCACTGACAGGCAGCACTGATTGGCACTGATGAGGCGGCACTGATGAGGAGGTGCTAATATGTAGAATTGATGGGCACTGATAGGTGGCACTGATATGCAGCACTGATGGGCAACAATAGGCAACACTAAAATTCAGTTTTGATGGGCACTGATATGCAGCACTAAAGGGCACTGATAGGCGGCACTGATGGGCACTGATAGGCGGCACTTATGGGCACTGATGGGCACTGACAGGTGGCACTGATGATGAAGTACTGATTAGTTACTGACAGGTGTTACTGCTGGGCAATGATTGGCACTGTGGTCGGTCTCATAAATTTTGGCCAAAATGTATTCCGCATGTCTTTGGTAAACCACTGGCGTTTTATTTATTAATTATTTTTTTAATCAAAAAAAAATATATAAATCAAAATTAAAAAACAAAATGTCCTTTTTTTCCGCTATAAAACATATCCAATAAAAAAAATCGAATTTCCTCATAAATTTCCTTAATATATTTGTTTACAAATTATACTCTGATACAAGTTTTTGGTTAAAAAAGACAAAATCCCCAAAAGTGTATACTGATTGGCCATTTTTTACTACTCGGCACTGCGCTACCTTAACTGCGCGGTCATGCGACACTTGGATCATGCGCTCGGGGGTCATAATCGAAAATCCCGCGGCCTTGCAGTTTCCTGGGCGGCGCAGTACCACCTGTGGACAGCAGGGGCAGTGTGACCTTCCCTCACCCACTGATACATTCCTGATACAAGCTGATACATTGTACACCATTTATGTTCCATCTTTAGAAGTTTATCTCCTTCCAGCTCATGTTGATACTTTTCCCCCTCCTGTTTACCTGATAATTGTCACGCTTGTAAAGTAAAAGGTGGAAGTGATTTATTATTTGTAGGGCAGGTCGGTCTGCGCAGCGTCTGGCGGCGCGCTTTTATATACAATGGAGACAAGTGTTGGTATAGAGGTGGGATGGTGGAACATTCCGTACTGAGCCATCCTATCGGCTCATCCATCCAATAAACTTCTTGTAATAACTGTTTGGCGGGGTTGTCTCCGGGCCAGAAGCGGGCGCCGGGCACTTCTCTCGGTGTGGGGTGACGGGTTTGATGCCAAACAGAGCCGAGTTCTGTCCTTTTATATCCAATACAGAGAGAGGACGGCTGTGCACCATGAAATACGCCTCTGATCGCATTCAAAGGGAAACTCAGCCTTGCAGCACCCGGGTCATCGGCTCAAATCCCATCCGTCTGCATGGAGTTTGCATGTTCTCCCTGTGCCTGCGTGGGTTTCCTCCGGGTGCTCCGGTTTCCTCCTACACCACAAAAACATACTAGGAGGTTCATTTGCTTGTGTCTAAGGTGGTCCGGGTATGTGTGAGAAGCCTGATGGCGGCCGTACTCTTCCATAGGGTCCAGCAACAAGTGTACCAACTACACGATTTTGATTTTCATGCAATTTTGCATGTCGCAGAGGGCAGCCCATTCACTTATACGCCTTTTTGGGGCGACAAGCTTTCATGCGATTTTATGTGTCGCATATTTATTTATTTATTTATATTTATAAAAATGCTTTTTGGGAGCGCATTAATTACCCAAAGGCCCCAATGCGCTCAAATAGGGCAGCCCTTTCACTTATACTCCTTTTCGGGGCGACAAGCTTTCATGCGATTTTGTGTGTCGCATAGGGCAGCCCATTTTTAGAGCAAGAAACTATAATGCGAGTTTATGTGTCGCATAGGGCAGACCATTCATGTTTACTCCTTTTCGGGGCAACAAGCTTTCATGCGATTTGTGAAGGCGCGGTTTGCCGCGATCGCCACGTGATCCTGTTGCGGGACAAGTGCAGCAGAATTGCATTTTGAAAATGCGCACGGCGACTCTGCCTGCGATTCCAAATCACAAGATGTGAACAGTGTTTAAATGACTGTTCTCCGATCAACGACTTTAACCACTTCAGCTCCGGAAGATCTTACCCCCTTCATGACCAGGCCATATTTTTTGCGATAAGGCACTGCGCTGCTTTAACTGGTAATTGCGATGCTGCACCAAAATGAAATATATCTTTACTATATATATATAAAATATTGAAGAATAAAGATATAAATTTAATCACACAGTATATATATATATACACATAAAAAAATAGATTTATTTATATATATACACACTGTGTGATTAAATTTATATCTTTATTCTTCTATATTTTTATATTTTATATATATATACAGTAAAAAAATAGATTTATACATAAAATATAGAAGAATAAAGATATAAACTGCATATCACACTGTATATATATATATAAATATATATATATTTTTTTTATATATATATTTTTTCACTCAGAAAGAGTTTATTTTGGAGATCGCTCCCTGTGTACAGATCTCTGTGTTGTTTACCAACACAGAGCTCTGAGCTGTGATTGGACGCAGTCGATCAGCAGGTCCCAGCCATGAATCAATGGCTGGGACTTGCTGCCGGGCTCCCACTGTGTACAATCAAAGTGGGTTCTGGCTGGGAGGAGAGCATGCGTGTGCCCCATCCCCGGAAGTAGGCAGCGACATACCGGTACATCGCTTTGCCTACAGCAGCCGCCCGCCTGCAGTACATTGCAAGCTGGCGGGCGGTCATTAAGTGGTTAAAGAATAATCGACCTATAGACAACAACCCATCCAACCAATAAGCCACACACAGGGAAGTTGGTTGCGATTAATAGTTCCCGTTGGCCGTATGCATATATAAGGGGGGCTGGGTGGGTGGGGCTTTAAAGCTGAGCCGCCGCATGTATGCGTCCATGGGGAACAGCCAATCACAGCAATCACACAATCAGAAAACCCACCTCCCAGCATTTAGGTCCTCTTAAAGGGCCAGGTCCAGGGCAATACTTCCTGTTGTGGCTATGAAACAGGAAGTGAAGGTTAATCTCCCCAATGGCACACAAACGGCAAACAAAAACTGGTTATAATCCTCTCTTACACTTGCTTAAAGTGCTACTTTTATTCCCTCTAGCGTTCTCTGGAATTGTTACATTGCACACAAAGACATATGTATTTCCTATGCTCCTCTGCTCCTTCTAGTAGCCATAATCAGGGTGCGTATCTGCCGCAATACAAACAAGGCGTCTGCCTTGGGCAGCATTGTTCAGGGGGGGGGGGGTGCCACCACCCAGATGACATCACTATAGCTGAATGACAGCTACAGTCATCCAGTTCTGGGGCGGGGTCTATTGATGTCCCTCCCAGAACCTTCGGATACAGCTGATCACAGATCGAGTGAAAGAACTCATCAAAGCAGATTTTTACCACGTGATCAGCTGTGTCCAATCACAATCACTGTACCATCACAAGAGGTGGGGTCTCAGGGTGATGTCACTGGATGGCCACACCCAAAAGCTATATAAGAACTGGCAGACAATAGAGCTGACACAACAGCGGGAGCCAGCAAAGGCGGCAGAAGACATCACCAGGGGGAGAAGACATCACATCGCTGGAGGGAGAAGACCGAAGGAAGAAGACACCAGAGAGGAGGGAGAAGACAGCAGAGGATGAAGCCCAGAGGAAGGAGACATCACCGGAGGGAGAAGACTGGAGAGGAAGAAGACATCACCGGAGGGAGAAGACTGCAGAGGAAGAAGACCAGAGGAAGGAGACATCACCGGAGGGAGAAGACTGCAGAGGATGAAGCCCAGAGGAAGGAGACATCACCGGAGGGAGAAGACTGGAGAGGAAGAAGACCGGAGGAAGGAGACATCACCAGAGGGAGAAGACTGCAGAGGAAGAAGACCAGAGGAAGGAGACATCACCGGAGGGAGAAGACTGCAGAGGATGAAGCCCAGAGGAAGGAGACATCACCGGAGGGAGAAGACTGGAGAGGAAGAAGACCGGAGGAAGGAGACATCACCAGAGGGAGAAGACTGCAGAGGAAGAAGACCGGAGGAAGGAGACATCACCAGAGGGAGAAGACTGCAGAGGAAGAAGACCGGAGGAAGGAGACATCACCGGAGGGAGAAGACTGCAGAGGAAGAAGACCAGAGGAAGGAGACATCACCGGAGGGAGAAGACTGTAGAGGAAGAAGACCGGAAGAAGACATCACCGGAGGGAGAAGACTGCAGAGGAAAAAGACCAGAGGAAGAAGACATCACCGGAGGGAGAAGACAGGAGAGGAATAAGACCAGAAGAAGACATCACCAGAGGAAGAAGACCGAAAGAAGAAGACATTGCGGGTGGAAGAAGACCGGAAGAAGAAGACATCACCGGAGGGAGAAGACTGCAGAGGGAGAAGACCAGAGAAAGAAGACATCACCGGAGGGAGAAGACTGCAGAGGAAGAAGACCGGAAGAAGAAGACATCACCGGAGGGAGAAGACTGCAGAGGAAGAAGACCGAAAGAAGAAGACATTGCGGGTGGAAGAAGACCGGAAGAAGAAGACATCACTGGAGGGAGAAGACTGCAGAGGAAGAAGACCGGAAGAAGAAGACATTGCGGGTGGAAGAAGACCGGAAGAAGAAGACATCACTGGAGGGAGAAGACTGCAGAGGAAGAAGACCGGAGGAAGGAGACATCACCAGAGGGAGAAAACAGGAGAGGAAGAAGACCAGAAGAAGACATCACCAGAGGGTAAAGACTGCAGAGGAAAAAGACCGGAAGAAGGCATTGTGGGTGGGAGAAGACTGCAGAGTAAGAAGACCGGAAGAAGACGACATCACCGGAGGGAGAAGACTGCAGAGAAAGAATACCGCAGGAAGAAGTCATCTCCAGAGGGGAAGACAACAGAGGGAGAAGACCAGAGGAAGAAGACATGGAGCTAAGACAAGGGACATTCTTAATTTTTAATAAAGAACTGGTCAAAAACCGTCTCTTGTTTTGGGGTGGGCCTGGATCTGGGGGCCTCCATGTTAAAGGGGGCTTCCAGACTCCGATAAACCCCCTGCCCACAGACCCCCACGACCACCTCCCATAGTTGTTGTGAAGAGCCCCTTTTCCCCATTAATATGTGGGCAAGGTACTTTGGAGTGGGGGGGAGCGCAGAGCCACCCCGCCCCAAAGCACCCACCACCCCCATGTTGAGGGTATGTGGCCTGGTATAGTCCAAAGGGGGGGTGCTTGCTCATCCCTCCACCCCCTTACTGACCTGTCAGGCTGCCTGTTTGGATAAGGGTCTGGTATGGATTTTATGGGGGACCCAATGCCTTTTTTTTCTGTGGGATTTCCCCTCAAAATCCATATTTTCGGTCTGGTATGGTCTTGGGGAGGGCCCCCACGCCATTTAAGAAAAAAAAAAAAACGTTTAATGTGGGGTTCCCTTTCAAGATTCTCAGAGCCACAAGTCAGATCAGTTAAGATGATGATCCGACTTGAATGCGACTTACATTCAAATCAATGGGCTGAAATCATGCCCAAATCAGACCAAAGTAGTGCAGGAACCTTTTTTAAGGTTGGACCAACACGTGGCAGGGCAATTGTCATTCAAAGTGAATCTGGGCTTGGGCAGGAAGGGGGTGAAAGTGGCTTGTTTGGAAATGGTTAATGGGGGAGCAACTCAAAATTTAAGGCCATAGGGAGAAGGGGGGACGATGACTCCATATGAATGGCCTTGGTTTTGGAATGGGATGTGCAAAAAGCTCATAGAGGTGTAATGGTCGGGGTCTACAAGTTTTTGGCACGACTGGGCACAGACCGGGAGCCCCAGAGCCGGACAAACCCCCCCCCCCCCGAGAATGCGGGTAAGAAAGCGGGTGACACTCTGTAAAGTAGAAATATTGTACTTTCATTCTTGAGTGTAGGTGCGTGAATTGGGTCAGGCTTGTAGGGGCCCCATAGCATTACTTTGCCAAGGGGCTCATGATGGTATTAAGATGGCCCTGTGTGGCGGAGCCCCTCCAGCCAATGCTCGGTGCCCAATTCTCCATAGAAATATTTTGTCCATTTCCCCTTTAATAAACGTCCCAAGGATTACGGCGTGGCGGCAGTCTGTGGCGTGAGAGCGTTTTGTTCCTCGGTTACGGCAGAAAAGCTCTCAGGCGTCGGACATCTGTTTGATTCTCCTCGGAGTGGTGTTAGTTCCTGCCATTCAGCCGGGTAAATGGAGCACTTTGGGCCCTGCGGCAGGGTGCCGCTCCGCCATTCATCGCACCCTTCTCATTATCTGTCTAAATCTGCGCACAATGATGAGGGGGGCGGTGGGGTGGGGGGGTCTCTTTATCCTGCCATTAATGAGAGTGAGGGACTTGGGAGAACGATATTCCCTGTCACTGCCAATTCACTCCGAGGACGAGGTGTTAAGCCATGAAAAGGATAATGGACTCTTTAATTACAACACTCCAGAAATCCCCTCCCCCCCCCCATATACATTAATGGGTGTCCTTCTCTTCCCCAGGAACACCAAATAATGGAATTCAGTCCAGACACCGACTTTAGGCATTTCATGGAAGAGATAAAGGGTCCGTCCACCCGAAAGTGATATTTTAATTATGGGTGGACCCTGGTGGGCGGAGTCAACTTCTAATTTGTCTTACAGTGAGATCCCCCGACCAGAATTTCCGGATCTGTTCACCTGGGAGTTTTGGTTGCTCCAGCTCCTCCCGGTTATGTTCTCCATAGTACAGTGGAACCTCGGTTTACGAGGAATGCGGTTAACAAGCGTTTTGAAAGACGAGCAACTTTTAAAACAAAATGCTAACGCGGTTTGTGAGTGTTGTCTCACAAAACGCTAATGAGGTGTGCAGTACCGCATTTGGCCTGTACTGGGTGGGGGGGGGGGGGGTCAGAAATACTCTGTGTCTTTCCGAGGGTTTCCAAGGTCAGCCGAGCTGTCCCCGGGCCTTTCCGAGTGATCCTGAGGCGATTCGGCACCCCCCCCATCTCTGGCCACATGCGGTATTGCATGACATTGAAGTTTGTTTCTATTGCCTTCTATGGGGAAACTTGCTTTGATATGTGAGTGCTTTGGATTATCCTGGAACAGATTATGCTTGTAATCCGAGGTTCCACTCTATATAATGAATACAAATTCACTAGGGATGGTGGAAACTCCTCATCATGGGCACAGCAGGTGCACAAACCAGGGAACTCAGCACAGGGATGGTGGTAACCCCTCATAATGGGCACAGAAGGTGTACATACCTGGGAACCCAGTACAGGGATGGTGGGAGCCCCTCATAATGGGCACAGAAGGTGTACAGACCTGGGAACTCAGTGCGGGGGTGGTGGAAGCCCCTCATAATGGGTACAAAAGCTATATAGACCCAGGAACTCAGCACAGGGATGGTAGGAACGCCTCATTAAGGCCATAGGAGGTGTACAGACCTGGAAACTCAACACAGGGATGGTGGGAGCCCCTCATGGTGGGCACAGCAGGTGTACCAACCCGGTATAAGAAGTGGCCAAGCCAATAGAAACCCTTGTCTTGTCTGCACCAATTTGGAGCATCCTTGGTCCTGATAACAGCTATTGTGTTATGACAGTGGTGGTGCCAGAGGGGTCCAGAGCACAGAAGTATTAGAAGCCCAGAGCTATATACTTTGAGGTTGCTCTCTTTGGGTTCTGCTATTTTTGAAAGGGGCCACATCTACCACTGGCCACCAAGCTAAGGGAACATCTTGAACCTTGCAATCTTTGAAAGGGGACACCTCTATCACTGGCACCAATTTACAGTAAGTAGACAGATTTTCTACCTCTGGCCACCAATGTAAGGGAACACCTATACCAATGGCTAGAGATGTAGGGGGGCACTTCTACCCACTGCCTTTAATAAAAGGAGAAACCTCTAGCACGCTCCTCTCCTCTGAGAAGGTCTCTATGGATGGCGATGCTGGAGACAACTCTCTCCTCTCCTCTGAGAAGGTCTCTATGGATGGCGGTGCTGGAGACAACTCGCTCCTCTCCTCTCCTCTGAGAAGGTCTCTATGGATGGCGATGCTGGAGACAACTCACTCCTCTCCTCTGAGAAGGTCTCTATGGATGGCGGTGCTGGAGACAACTCGCTCCTCTCCTCTCCTCTGAGAAGGTCTCTATGGATGGCGATGCTGGAGACAACTCTCTCCTCTCCTCTGAGAAGGTCTCTATGGATGGCGATGCTGGAGACAACTCTCTCCTCTCCTCTGAGAAGGTCTCTATGGATGGCGATGCTGGAGACAACTCTCTCCTCTCCTCTGAGAAGGTCTCTATGGATGGCGATGCTGGAGACAACTCTCTCCTCTCCTCTGAGAAGGTCTCTACGGATGGCGGTGCTGGTGACAACACGCTCCTCTCCTCTGAGAAGGTCTCTATGGATGGCGATGCTGGAGACAACTCTCTCCTCTCCTCTGAGAAGGTCTCTACGGATGGCGGTGCTGGTGACAACACGCTCCTCTCCTCTGAGAAGGTCTCTATGGATGGCGATGCTGGAGACAACTCTCTCCTCTCCTCTGAGAAGGTCTCTATGGATGGCGATGCTGGAGACAACTCTCTCCTCTCCTCTGAGAAGGTCTCTATGGATGGCGATGCTGGAGACAACTCTCTCCTCTCCTCTGAGAAGGTCTCTATGGATGGCGATGCTGGAGACAACTCTCTCCTCTCCTCTGAGGAGGTCTCTATGGATAGCGGTGCTGGAGACAACTCACTCCTCTCCTCTGAGAAGGTCTCTATGGATGGCGATGCTGGAGACAACTCTCTCCTCTCCTCTGAGAAGGTCTCTATGGATGGCGGTGCTGGTGACAACTCGCTCCTCTCCTCTCCTCTGAGGAGGTCTCTATGGATGGCGGTGCTGGAGACAACTCGCTCCTCTCCTCTCCTCTGAGAAGGTCTCTATGGATGGTGGTGCCGGAGACAACTCGCTCCTCTCCTCTCCTCTGAGGAGGTCTCTATGGATGGCGGTGCTGGAGACAACTCGCTCCTCTCCTCTCCTCTGAGAAGGTCTCTATGGATGGCGGTGCTGGAGACAACTCTCTCCTCTCCTCTGAGAAGGTCTCTATGGATGGCGGTGCTGGAGACAACTCACTCCTCTCCTCTGAGAAGGTCTCTATGGATGGCGATGCTGGAGACAACTCTCTCCTCTCCTCTGAGAAGGTCTCTATAGATGGCGGTGCTGGAGACAACTCGCTCCTCTCCTCTCCTCTGAGAAGGTCTCTATGGATGGATGGCGGTGCTGGAGACAACTCGCTCCTCTCCTCTCCTCTGAGAAGGTCTCTATGGATGGCGGTGCTGAAGACAACTCTCTCCTCTCCTCTGAGAAGGTCTCTATGGATGGCGGTGCTGGAGACAACTCACTCCTCTCCTCTCCTCTGAGAAGGTCTCTATGGATGGCGGTGCTGGAGACAACTCTCTCCTCTCCTCTGAGAAGGTCTCTATGGATGGCGGTGCTGGTGACAACTCGCTCCTCTCCTCTGAGAAGGTCTCTATGGATGGCGGTGCTGGAGACAACTCTCTCCTCTCCTCTGAGAAGGTCTCTATGGATGGCGGTGCTGGAGACAACTCACTCCTCTCCTCTCCTCTCCTCTGAGAAGGTCTCTATGGATGGTGGTGCTGGAGACAACTCGCTTCTCTCCTCTCCTCTGAGAAGGTCTCTATGGATGGCGGTGCTGGTGACAAATCGCTTATCTCCTCCCCTCTGAGAAGGTCTCTATGGATGGTGGTGCTGGAGACAACTCGCTTCTCTCCTCTCCTCTGAGAAGGTCTCTATGGATGGCGATGCTGGAGACAACTCTCTCCTCTCCTCTGAGAAGGTCTCTATGGATGGCGGTGCTGGAGAAAACTCACTCCTCTCCTCTCCTCTGAGAAGGTCTCTATGGATGGCGGTGCTGGAGACACCTCTCTCCTCTCCTCTGAGAAGGTCTCTATGGATGGCGGTGCTGGAGAAAACTCACTCCTCTCCTCTCCTCTGAGAAGGTCTCTATGGATGGCGGTGCTGGAGACAACTCTCTCCTCTCCTCTGAGAAGGTCTCTATGGATGGCGGTGCTGGTGACAACTCGCTCCTCTCCTCTGAGAAGGTCTCTATGGATGGCGGTGCTGGAGACAACTCTCTCCTCTCCTCTGAGAAGGTCTCTATGGCTGGCGGTGCTGAAGACAACTCTCTCCTCTCCTCTGAGAAGGTCTCTATGGATGGCGGTGCTGGAGACAACTCACTCCTCTCCTCTCCTCTGAGAAGGTCTCTATGGATGGCGGTGCTGGAGACAACTCTCTCCTCTCCTCTGAGAAGGTCTCTATGGATGGCGGTGCTGGTGACAACTCGCTCCTCTCCTCTGAGAAGGTCTCTATGGATGGCGGTGCTGGAGACAACTCTCTCCTCTCCTCTGAGAAGGTCTCTATGGATGGCGGTGCTGGAGACAACTCACTCCTCTCCTCTCCTCTCCTCTGAGAAGGTCTCTATGGATGGTGGTGCTGGAGACAACTCGCTTCTCTCCTCTCCTCTGAGAAGGTCTCTATGGATGGCGGTGCTGGTGACAAATCGCTTATCTCCTCCCCTCTGAGAAGGTCTCTATGGATGGTGGTGCTGGAGACAACTCGCTTCTCTCCTCTCCTCTGAGAAGGTCTCTATGGATGGCGATGCTGGAGACAACTCTCTCCTCTCCTCTGAGAAGGTCTCTATGGATGGCGGTGCTGGAGAAAACTCACTCCTCTCCTCTCCTCTGAGAAGGTCTCTATGGATGGCGGTGCTGGAGACACCTCTCTCCTCTCCTCTGAGAAGGTCTCTATGGATGGCGGTGCTGGAGAAAACTCACTCCTCTCCTCTCCTCTGAGAAGGTCTCTATGGATGGCGGTGCTGGAGACAACTCTCTCCTCTCCTCTGAGAAGGTCTCTATGGATGGCGGTGCTGGTGACAACTCGCTCCTCTCCTCTGAGAAGGTCTCTATGGATGGCGGTGCTGGAGACAACTCTCTCCTCTCCTCTGAGAAGGTCTCTATGGCTGGCGGTGCTGGAGACAACTCGCTCCACTCCTCTCCTCTGAGAAGGTCTCTATGGATGGTGGTGCTGGAGACAACTCGCTTATCTCCTCTCCTCTGAGAAGGTCTCTATGGATGGCGGTGCTGGTGACAAATCGCTTATCTCCTCCCCTCTGAGAAGTTCTCTATGGATGGCGGTGCTGGAGACAACTCGCTCCTCTCCTCTGAGGAGGTCTCTATGGCTGGCGGTGCTGGAGACAACTCGCTCCTCTCCTCTCCTCTGAGAAGGTCTCTGTGGATGGCGGTGCTGGTGACAACTCGCTCCTCTCCTCTCCTCTGAGGAGGTCTCTATGAATGGCGGTGCTGGAGACAACTCGCTCCTCTCCTCTCCTCTGAGGAGGTCTCTATGGATGGCGGTGCTGGTGACAACTCGCTCCTCTCCTCTGAGAAGGTCTCTATGGATGGCGGTGCTGGAGACAACTCTCTCCTCTCCTCTGAGAAGGTCTCTATGGATGGCGGTGCTGGAGACAACTTTCTCCTCTCATCTCTGAGAAGGTCTCTATGGATGGCGGTGCTGGTGACAACTCGCTCCTCTCCTCTCCTCTGAGGAGGTCTCTATGAATGGCGGTGCTGGAGACAACTCGCTCCTCTCCTCTCCTCTGAGGAGGTCTCTACGGGTGGCGGTGCTGGTGACAACTCGCTCCTCTCCTCTGTGAAGGTCTCTATGGATGGCGGTGCTGGAGACAACTCTCTCCTCTCCTCTGAGAAGGTCTCTAAGGATGGCGGTGCTGGAGACAACTCGCTCCTCTCCTCTGAGAAGGTCTCTATGGATGGCGGTGCTGGAGACAACTCGCTCCTCTCCTCTCCTCTGAGAAGGTCTCTATGGATGGCGGTGCTGGAGACAACTCGCTTCTCTCCTCTCCTCTGAGAAGGTCTCTATGGATGGCGGTGCTGGAGACAACTCTCTCCTCTCCTCTGAGAAGGTCTCTATGGATGGCGGTGCTGGAGACAACTCGCTCCTCTCCTCTGAGGAGGTCTCTATGGATGGCGGTGCTGGTGACAACTCGCTCCTCTCCTCTGAGAAGGTCTCTATGGATGGCGGTGCTGGAGACAACTCGCTCCTCTCCTCTCCTCTGAGAAGGTCTCTATGGATGGCGGTGCTGGAGACAACTCGCTTCTCTCCTCTCTTCTGAGAAGGTCTCTATGGATGGCGGTGCTGGTGACAACTCTCTCCTCTCCTCTGAGAAGGTCTCTACGGATGGCGGTGCTGGTGACAACACGCTCCTCTCCTCTGAGAAGGTCTCTATGGATGGCGGTGCTGGAGACAACTCTCTCCTCTCCTCTGAGAAGGTCTCTATGGATGGCGGTGCTGGTGACAACACGCTCCTCTCCTCTGAGAAGGTCTCTATGGATGGCGGTGCTGGAGACAACTCTCTCCTCTCCTCTGAGAAGGTCTCTATGGATGGCGGTGCTGGTGACAACACGCTCCTCTCCTCTGAGAAGGTCTCTATGGATGGCGGTGCTGGTGACAACTCTCTCCTCTCCTCTGAGAAGGTCTCTATGGATGGCGGTGCTGGTGACAACTCGCTTCTCTCCTCTGAGAAGGTCTCTATGGATGGCGGTGCTGGTGACAACTTTCTCCTCTCCTCTGAGAAGGTCTCTATGGATGGCGGTGCTGGAGACAACTCACTCCTCTCCTCTCCTCTGAGAAGGTCTCTATGGATGGTGGTGCTGGAGACAACTCGCTCCTCTCCTCTCCTCTGAGAAGGTCTCTATGGATGGCGGTGCTGGAGACAACTCGCTCCTCTCCTCTCCTCTGAGAAGGTCTTTATGGATGGCGGTGCTGGTGAAAACTCGCTCCTCTAATTTTTTATATGGGTACCACCAGGAAAAAAAAACGAGGGAAACTCTCCGCATTTGG
Source organism: Rana kukunoris (assembly GCA_029574335.1). Lineage (NCBI taxonomy): Eukaryota > Metazoa > Chordata > Amphibia > Anura > Ranidae > Rana > Rana kukunoris. The sequence goes on along the minus strand of JAJQKJ010000925.1, from coordinate 99,244 downwards.
AGGGTCACAGAAAGAAATAAAATCCGGATTGAAATTCTATCCAATACTGAAAAAAATAAAATAAAAATATTTGTTTAGAGTTGGGCTGCAGAGCGGCGCGCAGTTAGTTGTTTGTCTTCCTCAGATAAATGTGACCTCGCTGGGTAAACACGGCCATTTAAGTATCTAACAGCGGCGAGACTTCTTTAAACAAACAGAAAAGTGAGAGAAACGCCGAGTGACAACAACGCCAGGCAAACAGATCGGGTGATCGCGGGGTCAGCCGAGGTAAAAGTGACACCAGATGTGATGGGACGGATTTGGAGCGCGCTCACTGCGATGATTCCGTCACGCTCGGGCGGCGATGGGGAGCTTTATCAGAAAAGCGCCACCTTTTGTCATAAAAAAAGCCATCCTTGAGTTCCAGTGCGGTGACTTTGTCTAGGCTGAGATTATGTCATCAGTTTGCTGCAGGCAGGGGGAAGAATTTCCTTAGTCTCCTCTCCCCTGTGATCAGTCAGCAACATTGTAACTTTGCAGATCTACCTTCTGTCATTAAATGATCGTTTTTGAACTGCAGTGACTATGGGTAGGTTGAGATGATGTCTGGTGATCAGTGGGAAGAATGTTCCTTACATTGGTGATCAGTGAGAAGAATGTCCCTTACATTGGTGATCAGTGGGAAGAATGTCCCTTACATTGGTGATCAGTGAGAAGAATGCTCCTTACATTGGTGATCAGTGGGAAGAATGTCCCTTACATTGGTGATCAGTGAGAAGAATGTCCCTTACATTGGTGATCAGTGAGAAGAATGCTCCTTACATTGGTGATCAGTGAGAAGAATGTCCCTTACATTGGTGATCAGTGAGAAGAATGTCCCTTACATTGGTGATCAGTGAGAAGAATGCTCCTTACATTGGTGATCAGTAAGAAGAATGTCCCTTACATTGGTGATCAGTGGGAAGAATGTCCCTTACATTGGTGATCAGTGAGAAGAATGTCCCTTACATTGGTGATCAGTGGGAAGAATGTCCCTTGCATTGGTGATCAGTGAGAAGAATGTCCCTTACATTGGTGATCAGTAAGAAGAATGTCCCTTACATTGGTGATCAGTGGGAAGAATGTCCCTTACATTGGTGATCAGTGAGAAGAATGTCCCTTGCATTGGTGATCAGTGAGAAGAATGTCCCTTACATTGGTGATCAGTAAGAAGAATGTCCCTTACATTGGTGATCAGTAAGAAGAATGTCCCTTACATTGGTGATCAGTGGGAAGAATGCTCCTTACATTGGTGATCAGTAAGAAGAATGTCCCTTACATTGGTGATCAGTGGGAAGAATGTCCCTTACATTGGTGATCAGTGAGAAGAATGTCTCTTACATTGGTGATCAGTGGGAATAATGTCCCTTACATTGGTGATCAGTGAGAAGAATGTTCCTTACATTGGTGATCAGTGGGAAGAATGTCCCTTACATTGGTGGTCAGTGAGAAGAATGTCCCTTACATTGGTGGTCAGTGAGAAGAATGCCCCCTTACATTGGTGATCAGTGAGAAGAATGTCCCTTACATTGGTGATCAGTGGGAAGAATGTCCCTTACATTGGTGATCAGTGAGAAGAATGTCCCTTACATTGGTGATCAGTGAGAAGAATGTCCCTTACATTGGTGGTCAGTGAGAAGAATGTCCCTTACATTGGTGGTCAGTGAGAAGAATGCCCCCTTACATTGGTGATCAGTGAGAAGAATGTCCCTTACATTGGTGATCAGTGGGAAGAATGTCCCTTACATTGGTGATCAGTGGGAAGAATGCTCCTTACATTGGTGATCAGTGGGAAGAATGTCCCTTACATTGGTGATCAGTGAGAAGAATGTCCCTTACATTGGTGGTCAGTGAGAAGAATGTCCCTTACATTGGTGATCAGTGGGAAGAATGTCCCTTACATTGGTGATCAGTGAGAAGAATGTTCCTTACATTGGTGATCAGTGAGAAGAATGTTCCTTACATTGGTGATCAGTGAGAAGAATGTTCCTTACATTGGTGGTCAGTGAGAAGAATGTCCCTTACATTGGTGATCAGTGAGAAGAATGTTCCTTACATTGGTGATCAGTGAGAAGAATGTCCCTTACATTGGTGATCAGTGGGAAGAATGTCCCTTACATTGGTGATCAGTGGGAAGAATGTCCCTTACATTGGTGATCAGTGGGAAGAATGTCCCTTACATTGGTGATCAGTGAGAAGAATGTCCCTTACATTGGTGGTCAGTGAGAAGAATGTCCCTTACATTGGTGATCAGTGGGAAGAATGTCCCTTACATTGGTGATCAGTGAGAAGAATGTCCCTTACATTGGTGATCAGTGGGAAGAATGTCCCTTACATTGGTGATCAGTGAGAAGAATGTTCCTTACATTGGTGATCAGTGAGAAGAATGTCCCTTACATTGGTGATCAGTGGGAAGAATGTTCCTTACATTGGTGATCAGTGGGAAGAATGTCCCTTACATTGGTGATCAGTGAGAAGAATGCTCCTTACATTGGTGATCAGTGAGAAAAATGTCCCTTACATTGGTGATCAGTAAGAAGAATGTCCCTTACATTGGTGATCAGTGAGAAGAATGTCCCTTACATTGGTGATCAGTGGGAAGAATGTCCCTTACATTGGTGATCAGTGAGAAGAATGTTCCTTACATTGGTGATCAGTGAGAAGAATGTCCCTTACATTGGTGATCAGTGAGAAGAATGTCCCTTACATTGGTGATCAGTGGGAAGAATGTTCCTTACATTGGTGATCAGTGGGAAGAATGTCCCTTACATTGGTGATCAGTGAGAAGAATGCTCCTTACATTGGTGATCAGTGAGAAAAATGTCCCTTACATTGGTGATCAGTAAGAAGAATGTCCCTTACATTGGTGATCAGTGTGAAGAATGTTCCTTACATTGGTGATCAGTGAGAAGAATGTCCCTTACATTGGTGATCAGTGAGAAGAATGTTCCTTACATTGGTGATCAGTGAGAAGAATGTTCCTTACATTGGTGATCAGTGGGAAGAATGTCCCTTACATTGGTGATCAGTGGGAAGAATGCCCCTTACATTGGTGATCAGTGAGAAGAATGTTCCTTACATTGGTGATCAGTGGGAAGAATGTTCCTTACATTGGTGATCAGTGAGAAGAATGTCCCTTACATTGGTGATCAGTGAGAAGAATGTCCCTTACATTGGTGATCAGTGAGAAGAATGTCCCTTACATTGGTGATCAGTGGGAAGAATGTTCCTTACATTGGTGATCAGTGGGAAGAATGTCCCTTACATTGGTGATCAGTGAGAAGAATGTTCCTTACATTGGTGATCAGTGGGAAGAATGTCCCTTACATTGGTGATCAGTGAGAAGAATGTTCCTTACATTGGTGATCAGTGAGAAGAATGTCCCTTACATTGGTGATCAGTGGGAAGAATGTCCCTTACATTGGTGATCAGTGGGAAGAATGTTCCTTACATTGGTGGTCAGTAAGAAGAATGCTCCCACTCGCCCCCCCCCCCATGGACCGTTCCTCTATTGATGTATCGGTGGCGTGGGGCGCGGAGCCGCGGTGACGCAGGTTTGGAAGGATAATGGACAAAGTCATGTATGTGGAAACATTTTTCTTGGCTGTGGACGGTCTCTGAAGAGTCGGTGGGGGGGGAGGGGGGGTTATAATTGATGAAGAAAAAGATCCACTTGAGCGCAGTGTTTTCTCAGAGTATATTGAATCCAGCTTAGGCTGTGCTAAGCAAACAGCCCCCCCCCCTCTCCAGAGGTCATTAATAGCTCAGAACTCAGGCTGAGCCCCCCCCATCTCATAGCATGGGGAGGAGAAGGAGGGGGAGGGGTGGGGGGCACTCACTGCAAGAATAAAGAGAACCACATGGGGGCTTATTGTTCCTGAAAACACTCAGATTAACCCCCTCAGCACTGGGGGAGGGGCCCCGACCATGACATCACGTTGTCACTAGGAGGCGCGAGGAACGGTTCTCACTGCTTGGGACTGCAAATTTATATTTCATGAATCGGAATTCTGCTAATTGTTCCATTATTGCTGAGTCTAGTGATCTGCAGAACATCCCTCCATCCTGGCTATCCTCCCTGCAGAACATTCCCCCATCCTGGCTGCCCTCTCTGCAGAACATTTCTCTATCCTGGCTGCCCTCCCTGCAGAACATTCCCCCATCCTCACTATCCTCTCTGCAGAACATTCCCCCATCCTGGCTATCCTCTCTGCAGAACATTCCCCCATCCTGGCTATCCTCCCTGCAGAACATTCCTCCATCCTGGCTATCCTCCCTGCAGAACATCCCTCCATCCTGGCTACACTCTCTGCAGAGCATCCCTCCATCCTGGCTGCCCTCTCTGCATAACATTCCCCCATCCTGGCTATCCTCCCTGCAGAACATTCCCCCATCCTGGCTATCCTCCCTGCAGAACATTCCTCCATCCTGGCTATCCTCTCTGCAGAACATCCCTCCATCCTGGCTATCCTCTCTGCAGAACATTCCCCCATCCTGGCTATCCTCTCTGCAGAACATTCCTCCATCCTGACTATCCTCTCTGCAGAGCATCCCTCCATCCTGGCTGCCCTCTCTGCAGAACATTTCTCTATCCTGGCTGCCCTCTCTGCAGAACATTCCCCCATCCTGTGGGGGGGGGGGTCTCCGATTTAAAGAGGGAACTCTGCTGCGGACACTGATGTAAAGGGAGACTCTGATGGGAACACTGATGTAAAGGGGGACTCTGATGGGGATACTGATGTAAAGGGGATCTCTGATGTAAAAGGGGGACTCTGATGGGGATACTAATGGAAAGGGGGACTCTGATGGGGACACTGAAGTAAAGGGGTTCTCTGATGTAAGGGGGGACTCTGATGGGGACTTTGATGTAAAGGGGGACTCTGGTGTAAAGGGAATCTCTGATGTAAAGGGGGACTCTGATGGGGACACTAATGGAAAGGGGGACTCTGATGGGGACACTGATGTAAAGGGGGACTCTGATGGGGACACTAATGGAAAGGGGGACTCTGATGGGGACACTGAAGTAAAGGGGATCTCCGATGTAAAGGGAGAACTCTGATGTGGACCCTGATGTAAAAGGGGACACTGAACGGGACATTGTTGTAAGGGGGACTCTGATAGGACTCTGAGTAGGGGGGGGGCAGTGGTGGCAAGTATTAGAGCGCACATCGGGGGAGGGGGGACACTATTGTAGTTGATACATATTGATATACTCTGCAGATGATCCCCTCCCTGCAGATCATCGCTCCGTTCCTCCATCCATGGTGCGTTTCCTCTGCAGATCATCTTGATGGAGAAGTGAAGTTCCTCTGGTGGGAACATTGGCTCCTCCCCCCGGGACGGTAATTATATCCCCCCCCCCGGCGGAGGTTTGGGTTGTGTAATTTGCCCACTTACCACCTCACCACATTAACCTCAAGCAAAGCACAGCGTTGTGGCTGCGTCTGCAGGTCACATGATCCCCCCTCTGCTCGGCTCCGACCTGGAGAGGAAACCTCCTCGCTGCGGATCGGCTAAAGAAGCTACAAGAAAGTCCGGCCGGGGTGATTATTTTTATACGTCGTTTTTATTTTTTTTACACCTTTCTTTTGGTGATTTTGTCTTGCAAACAAATCTTTGATTTGCTACAAAATTCTCTTCCTTTCTAGTTTGACATGCGATTGTTTTATTTAATTTCCTGCCGATCACTCAGAGTAATATCACTGCGAGCGTGGAGGCGGGTACAAGACGCACGATCATGTACGCGGCGACCTTCTTGCAGGTTTGGGGCGCCGCCCCCGCCCAACCTTGCTGCGATTGGACACAGCACGGGTTTGGCAGCAGGTTTCAGCCAATGATTTTTAGCTGAAATCAGCTGATTGGACGCAGCTAATCACAGCACAGAGTTCTGGGTTTACAAACACACAGAGCTCTGGGAGGAAAGCGATCCGGCTGCTTCTTCTCCCTGGAAAGCAGGGAGGAAAAAAAAAAGAGTTAAACTCTTCCCAGCCAGTGTCATTAGTACAGAATCCCACACCTCCCAACTTTCTGAGATGGGAATGAGGGACACCTATTAGCAAATGTATGCAGGCCTAGGAAACGCCCCTGGCCACGCCCCCTTAAAGGAGAAATGTGCAGAAAAAAATAGGATTGGTTAAACCCACAAGTGCTTTTTTTTTTACCACTACTATTCCTTTATATTGGCTTTTGGAATTTACAAATGCAGCAATTTAGAAATCAGATGAAAGGTTTAGTGCTGGGAAAGACGTTTTTATAGATAAAAAGTGTATTTTATATACAAATATAAAGATCAGACCAAAATGAGGGACAAATGAGGAGGGATGAGGGACATTGCTCCAAATCAAGGCCAGTCCCTCGAAATCAGGGACAGTTGGGAGCTATGACAGTATTATCACTGATCACTAGCAGGGCCATCTTTAACCACTTAAGACCCGGACCAATATGCAGGTTAAGGACCGGGCCCCTTTTTGCGATTCGGCACTGCGTCGCTTTAACTGACAATTGCGCGATCGTGCGGCGTGGCTCCCAAACAAAATTGGCGTCCTTTTTTTCCCCACACATAGAGCTTTCTTTTGATGGTATTTGATCACCTCTGCGGTTTTTATTTTTTGCGCTATAAACAAAAATAGAGCGACAATTTTGAAAAAAATTCAATATTTTTTACTTTTTGCTATAATAAATATCCAAAAAATATATCATTTTTTTTCCCCCTCAGTTTAGGCCGATACGTATTCTTCTACATATTTTTGGTTAAAAAAAAAAAATCGCAATAAGCGTTTATCGATTAGTTTGCGCAAAATTTATAACGTTTACAAAATGGAGGATAGTTTTATGGCATTTTTATTAATATATTTTTTACAACTAATGGCGGCGATCAGCGATTTTTTTTTGTGACTGCGACATTTTGACACATTTTTGGGACCATTGTCATTTTCACAGCGAAAAGTGCTATAAAAATGCGCCGATTACTGTGAAAATGACAATTGCAGTTTGGGAGTTAACCACTAGGGGGGCGCTGAAGGGGTTAAGTGTGACCACATATGTGTTTCTAACTGTTACCCACTTGAGTTCTGAAAGGTTTTTGCTATTCAGCACTGCGCTACTATAAGGCTCCACTCACATCTAGGCGACAAAAAACGCCCGACGCTCGTGCCGCTGGAGGGGCGAATTCCCATTGATGTCTATAGAGATGGTTCACATCTCTGAAACGCCGTACGCCTACGCGACATTGGCGTTCGGCCATACACATCAATGGAGAGGATTTGTTAAAAAAAAAAAAAATGAATCGAATCGCGGCAAGTAAGCCGCGTACGTGGCGTTACTTGTCGCCTAGATTGCGCAGTCATACAACAATGTACTCAAATTTACATTTGAGTAAAAAATAATAATAAACAAAACAAATACATTTTTATTAAAAATATTAAAGGGTCACTAAAGGAAAACATTTTTATTTTTTTTATTTTGCTGAAATGACTGTTTACAGGGTATAGAGACATACAAGTTAACTGATTCCTTTTCAAAATGATTAAAAATAGATACAAATCAATCATATAATGTGCCTGCAGGTTAGTTTCACTTTTGAACTGGCTTCATGTTTCTGCAAAGTAGAAATAGACACACAGAACAAAAACAAACAAATCCAGGGCAGTGTTTTGTTTTTAAAATGAATTTGATTGGTTCTGGGAAGTTTTAGACACACAGGGCCAGATTCTCAGCGGCGCTACGATGGAGTATCTCAGATACCCCGTCGTATCGCCGTTTTTTTTTGCCTCGTATCTATGCGCGTGATGCTTAGCATCACTTTGGCGTAGATACGCTTCAACATCCGACAAGTGTAATACCATTACACTTGCGGATCGTAGTTGTAATGACAACTCCGGCCACTAGGTGGCCTTTACATTGTTTTCTCATTTGCATATGCAAATGAGGCTAGTACGCCGATTCCCGATCGCTTTTACGCCGCCCCGTCGTCGCGTACGTCGTTTTCGTCCACGTAAGGTTACCCCTGCTTCTATGAGGAGTAACCTTACAAAGTTCCGTCGGATGCCGTCGGGTGCCATGTTAAGTATGTCGTCGGGTCAGCGTCGGCTTTTTCTATCTCTTACGTCGTTTTACTAACTCGTTCGCGAATAGGGCATTGCGTAAGCGACGATCACGTCGTTTTGACGTCGGTTTCAACAACGCTTTCCGACGTGAGCTGGAGCATGCGCACTGGGCTTTTTCCCCGGCCGGCGCATGCGCAGTTCGTTCGACGCGGGGGCACGCTTAATTTAAATACAAGCCGCCCCATTTGAATTACGCGGGCTTACGCTGGGCCATTTTCGCTACGCCAACGCAAACTACGGAGCAAATGCTTAGAGAATACGGCACTTGCTCTATTACGATGCGGCGGCGTAGTGTAAATGGCTTACGATACGCAAGAGAAATTCTATGAGAATCTGGCCCACAGTAATGACAGCTTAGACCACCGTGAGAAAGCTCCCAGTATGGTGGTTATAAGGAAACAGACTAGCAGGAAGCGTGGAGAACAGAGCAGGATTACAGCAACTTCAAAGCAAAAAACGAACAATGAGGACAGGAAACCAGTACTGCAGTAAGGTAAAGGAAGCTATTTAGCTAAAAAAAAAAATTCCCTTAGTGATCCTTTAAGGGCTAGAGAAATAGAACAAAAATAAAAATAAATAAAAGAAAAATAAACTTGTTCCCACTCCTCTGGTTGCTTGACATCATGCAGATGAATGAAACGAGTAAAGAGTAAATACAAAAGTAACACACCATAGTTTGCATAAGCTATCATTTTCACACACTTATTGGGATTTTTTTTTTTTTTTTTTTTTTACAAGAGATGTAGCAGAAAATATTTTGGCCTAAATGTGTGAAGAAGAGTGATTTTTTTTTTGGATATGTTTTATAACGGAAATTAGGAATCATAAATTTTCCCCAAAATTTCAGGTCTTTTTTTTTTTTTCTCGATTTATATAACAAAAAATATAAATCCCAGTGATGATCAAATACCACCGAAAGAAAGCTCTATTTGTGTAAAAAAAAAAAATGAAAAAAAGTAATACACACTTATTGGGATTTTTTTTTTTTTTTATCAAAGGGATGTAGCAGAATCGATTTTGGCCTAAATTTATGAAGAAGGATGTTTTTTTTGTTGTTGGTGGGGTGGTAATTTTTATAACGGGAATTAGAAATCATCAATTTTTATTTTTTTTCGATTATATAGCAAAAAAAATATAAATCCCAGTGGTGATAAAATACCACCAACAAAAAAAAAAAAAAAAGCTTTATTTCTGTAATTTTTTTTACTTGGGTACAGTGTTGCACGACCGTGCAGTTGCCAGTTAAAGTAGCGCAGTGCTGAATAGCAAAAAAATGCCCTGGTCATGAAGAATCTTTTAGAGCCACACTAAAAAAAAAAAAAAAATTTAAAATAAAATATTAACAAACAAAACAAATAAAAACGTTTAAATATTAAGGGTTGGAGAAATAGAAACAAAAAAATAAATAGGAGCATCATTTATAAAGAATAATATCTGCAGATTCGGTTGGAGCTGCTTCTGGGATTTTCAAAACGAAATGCCTGCAGCGCCATCTACTGTCCGATAGAGGGTATGACCCGTCCAACATAGAATCCTGCCACTGACTACAATTATGTAGCGGCAAACAGCACTTTACAAAATGAAGAGGGACAGCAGAGTTGCTGACGTAAAATTTGGACTGGACCTCTAGGCAGGGCCGTCCTAATAGGATCACGGGCCCCTGGGCAGAGTGATGCTCTGGGGCCCCTACAATGGTGAACAGTGCAGGTAAACAGACATCAAGTAGGTAGGAAGCAGACTGCCCCCCCCCCCCCTGTGTATCTATCACTCTCAGTGCCATCATGGGTCCCCCAATTACGGGGCAGCATGGGCTCAAGGACCAGCTGCTTTGGGGAAAGTGCAGGGGCCCCCATGCAGATAGGGCCCCTGGGCAGTGCCCAGGTGTGCCCTCTCATTAAGACAGCCCTGCCTCTAGGCGTCGGTAACAAATGGGTTGAACTTCCAAACGACCCAAAGTATTTATTCACGGTCTCCTTGATTTAGAGGTGGAATACAAATCCACACATGCAACATAAGCACAAAAGTGTCTATCCCCTCCCCCACTGGATCAATACTATGATCAATACTGACACTTTGAATAGAATAACTCATACACAAGAGACAAGTATTCAAGCTTTATGTTATACTGCCACCTACAGGAGGATTAGATACTGGCTGCCCAACATAAACCCCTCCCTGTGCTCCTTGTTCATTGAGGGACCCAGCAAGTCTTAAACCTTTGTGTTATACTGCCACCTACAGGAGGATTGGATACTGGCAGCCTATGGGGTATACCCCTCCCACTACCCCTTATTCATTGGAGGACACAGAAAGTTATACATTCTTGGGTTATAATGCCACCTACAGGAGGAATGGATACTGGCAGCCTAGGGGTATACCCCCTCCCACTACCCCTTGTTCATTGGAGGACACAGAAAGTTATACATTCTTGGGTTATAATGCCACCTACAGGAGGAATGGATACTGGCAGCCTAGGGGTATACCCCCTCCCACTACCCCTTGTTCATTGGAGGACACAGAAAGTTATACATTCTTGGGTTATACTGCCACCTACAGGAGGATTGAATTCTGGCAGCCTAGGGTATACCCCCTCCCACTACTCTTTGTTTGTCCATTGAGGGACACACAGTCTTAACCTTCAGATTACATTAAATCCTACAGGAGGATTGGATACTGGCAACCTAGGCTAAACCCCTCCTTGTTCAGAAAGTATTAAACCTTTGGCTTATACTGCCACCTACAGGAGGATTGGATAATGGCAGCCTAGGGTATAACCCTCCCACTGCTCTTGTCCACTGAGGGACACAGAAAGTATTAAACCTTTGGGTTATACTGCCATCTAGAGGAGGGCTGGATAATGGCACCCTAGCATATAACCCTCCCACTACCTCAGTTTTTTGCTAGTGTCCTAAGAGGATGAATAACCTGTGATTGGTCACAACCTCTGCAACTTCAAATACCTTCAAAGATAAACACACATCAACATGGACAGGACCAGGGCATACAAATTTATTTCATTTTATGAAAAATAAAAAGTTTTAACTTTAAAAAAAAAAGTGCCACCAGATTCCTGACGGATGTATTTGATTGTCTGCTCTGCTGCTAACCCCCAAACAGACACAGACAGAAACAACATTGGAGAGGGGGTTAGATGGTCCGCAGGAGACTTAAATGATCACAAAACCGGGTATAAATTAATGAAGGTAGCGCCAACATTCGGAAAAGCGTTCCATTGTATTTCCCCGCCATGGATCACCATTGGGTGGGAATACGATGTGCGGTTTTATCACTGGCGGATGGGCGGAAGGATGCTCCCTCCTTTCTTGCTCAGCAGTGAGATCTCCTCCTTCAGGTTCTCCATCTCCTCCGCCTGAACCTGAGCGCGATGGAGCAGCTTCTGTCTCTCGCGGATGTCTGCTTTCCGTGGCCCCTGGAATTCCGCCCCCTGAACAGCGATAAAGAAGGGTCAGATGGTTACATTAAAGAGCTGCATGTTTTATGATCACTGCATTTGATGGGGCAGAGTGGCTGCACATGATGGGCACAGTGGCTGCATATGATGGGCACAGTGGCTGCAAATGATGGGCACAGTGGCTGCATATGATGGGCACAGTGACTGCGTTTGATGGGGCATGGTGGCTGCATATGATGGGCGTGGTGGCTGCATATGATGGGCACAGTGGCTGCATATGATGGGCACAGTGACTGCATATGATGGGCACAGTGACTGCATATGATGGGCACAGTGGCTGTGTTTGATGCGCACAGTGGCTGCATATGATGGGCATGGTGGCTGCATATGATTGGCACGGTGGCTGCATATGATGGGCACAGTGACTGCATATGATGGGCACAGTGGCTGCGTTTGATGGGGCACAGTGGCTGCATATGATGGGCACAGTGGTTGCGTTTGATGGGCACGGTGGCTGCATATGATGGTCACAGTGGCTGCATATGATGGTCACAGTGGCTGCATATGATGGTCACAGTGGCTGTGTTTGATGCGGCACAGTGGCTGCATATGATGGGCATGGTAGCTGCATATGATTGGCACAGTGGCTGCATATGATGGGCACGGTGACTGCATATGATGGGCACGGTGACTGCATATGATGGGCACAGTGGCTGCCAGTGGCGGAATTATAGGGGTGCTGAGGTCGCCATGGTGACCGGGCCCCTTGCTGGAGGGGGCCCGAGGGCCCCCTATATACAGTGCTTAGATAGAAGGAGCACAGACAAGTTCCCCGATCACAAGCCGAACTGTAATCGGCACTGTGCGGGGAGCTCGTCACAGTCATTACAATCTGAAAGCAAAGTGTGTGCTCTTTGTCTCCCCCTACAGTGCAGTAACCGACAGGAAGAGCTGCTAAGGTAAAAGACTGACGTTTTTTATCTACTGTGTGTGTGTGCATGCCATATATGTATGAATGTGAGTGTGCATGTGAATATGTATGTATGTATGTGAGTGTGCATGCATTGAGACTCAAACTGCAGTGGTTGTTATAGTATACTGAAGTAAAAGTATACAGAGCAAACTTTGTCTGCAGGCATGAAGGATACAGCAAAAGCACCTGTGATCATCATTATCATGCTGATGATCACACTGTACAGCCTATATACTAGGGTGACCAGACATCCCCAGTTTCAGGGGACAGTCCCCTGATTGAGGACACTGTCCCTGGACCAAGTCTGTCCCTGGTTTTGTCCCCAGATTGGATTTAATAGGGGGCAGGGGCAATTTCAAAGACAGTCAGTACAGAATTAAAATAAACAAATTTGAATTACCCCCCCCCCCCCTCCCGCTCCGCTGTGCCTACTAGCATAGGGGGGTGTATTTTTCCCATTATCTGTGCCCCTTTCTGATGATCATGTGCTGGTCGGAGCGGAGGGAATATTTCTTCAGTTTCGGGCGCATGCCCATTTAGCTCCGCTCGCATGTTCTTCTGCCTTGGCACAAATCTTGGCCAGCCACCTGCCTATCTCCTTGCCTTCCCTGGCCGAGTGATCTTCCTCCGCTCCCCACCCAGTAGTAGCCGGGGCCCGAAGAGTAAGACTTGAGAGGCTGTGAGGTGGGGGGCAACGGGCAGAGAGTCGCTGATTGTTGCCATTACTAGTAAACAAAAAATGTGTCCCCGGATTTCATTTTAAAAATCTGGTCACCTTACTATATACAGTACAGTCACATGAAGTACAGTGTATTTATCAGCATGATAATGATGATCACAGGTGCTGTGGCTGTATGTTTCATGGCTGTAGACAGTGTTTGCACTGTATACTTTTACTCCAGGCTTTTTTTCTGCAGAAATGTGGCACTTCTGAAATCTGCACTCTGCACGTAGCACACCCTGGACTCTGCACGTAGCACACCCTGGACTCTGCACGTAGCACACCCTGGACTCTGCACGTAGCACACCCTGGACTCTGCACGTAGCACACCCTGGACTCTGCACGTAGCACACCCCGGACTCTGCACGTAGCACACCCCGGACTCTGCACGTAGCACACCCCGGACTCTGCACGTAGCACACCACGGACTCTGCACGTAGCACACCACGGACTCTGCACGTAGCACACCCCGGACTCTGCACGTAGCACACCCCGGACTCTGCACTTAGCACACCCCGGACTCTGCACGTAGCACACCCCGGACTCTGCACGTAGCACACCCCGGACTCTGCACGTAGCACACCCCGGACTCTGCACGTAGCACACCCCGGACTCTGCACGTAGCACACCCCGGACTCTGCACGTAGCACACCCCGGACTCTGCACGTAGCACACCACGGACTCTGCACGTAGCACACCCCGGACTCTGCACGTAGCACACCCCGGACTCTGCACGTAGCACACCCCGGACTCTGCACGTAGCACACCCCGGACTCTGCACGTAGCACACCCCGGACTCTGCACGTAGCACACCCCGGACTCTGCACGTAGCACACCCCGGACTCTGCACGTAGCACACCCCGGACTCTGCACGTAGCACACCCCGGACTCTGCACGTAGCACACCCCGGACTCTGCACGTAGCACACCCCGGACTCTGCACGTAGCACACCCCGGACTCTGCACGTAGCACACCCTGGACTCTGCACGTAGCACACCCCGGACTCTGCACGTAGCACACCCCGGACTCTGTACGTAGCACACCTTGAACTCTGCACGTAACACACCTTTAACCAATGGCGGATTTATCAGGGTCGCAGCAGTCACCGTTGCGACTGGGCCCTGTAATTCCGCCAAGTCTGCCCGTTTGAGGTGCCCGACTGCCGCCTGCCAATGTGAGGGGTCCACCTGACTGTCATGCCACTGTGGAGGGGGGGCCCTTCATAATTTCTTGCACCGGGGCCCTGAAGTCTCTAGTTACGCCACTGGTGGCTGCATATGATGGGCACGGTGACTGCATATGATGGGCACAGTGACTGCATATGATGGGCACAGTGGCAGCGTTTGATGGGGCACAGTGGCTACATATGATGGGGCACAGTGGCTACATATGATGGGCACGGTGACTGCATATGATGGGCACAGTGGCTACATATGATGGGGCACAGTGGCTACATATGATGGGGCACAGTGGCTGCATATGATGGGCATTGTGCCCATTTTTGTAAACATTTTGTAAACACTATAAATTTTTCGCAAACCAATTAATAAACACGTATTGCGATTTGTTTAACAAAAATATGTAGAAGAATACGTATCGGCCTAAACTGAGGAAAAACATTTTTTTTATATATTTTTGGGGATATTTATTATAGCAAAAAAAGTAAAAAATATTGCATTTTTTTCAAAATTGTCGCTCTATTTTTGTTTATAGCGCATAAAATAAAAACCACAGAGGTGATCAAATACCACGAAAAGAAAGCTCTATTTGTGGGGAAAAAAGGACGCCAATTTTTTTTGGGAGCCACGTCGCACGACCGCGCAATTGTCAGTTTAAGCGACGCAGTGCCGAATCGCAAAAAGTGGCCCGGTCATTGGGCAGCCAATTTTTCCGGGGCTGAAGTGGTTAAGCCTTGACAATAAAACCTGGAAGCGGATTGGCCCCCCATGCACAGCTGTACCAGATTCTGCATGCTCCTGTTTTAGTCAATCTCCCTCAATGGGGGCCACACGACATTGTAGAACAAATTCATTAATAGTGAACCAGTTGACACGTACGTCCTGGAGTTTGTGGGGGGGATATCTGAATGGTGGGTGCAGCTAGAGGCATCATTCAGATATCCATGTCTGTAGCCGGCGATCCTGCGCACCATAAGAATGATCAAAGCGGCAGCTCCACCGCTTGATCGTTCTTATAGGCAGCGGGAAGGGACGCCCCCCCCCCCCATCCCGCCGCCTTCCGGTGCTTCTCCGGGCTCTCCCATCCAATCAGGGGCCCGGAGAACGAATCGGCCGGCACTGGCTGGGAAGCATAGAGATGACTGCTGACCAAATGATCACCAGTCATCTCTATGACCGCCAGTGGCCCGGGCGCGACGTTATGACGTCACGCCCGGTACCCGGAAGTAAACAAAGCCGCAATCGTGGATGTTGGCATGAGATCGGTGAATTTTTTTTCACGATCTAATGCTTGTAAGCCTGGAGGAGAGAAGTGAGGTCTTATTGACCCCGCCTCTCTCCATAAAGAGGACCTGTCACAGTGATTCCTATTACAAGGGATTTCCTTGTAATAGGAATAAAAGTGATCAAAAAAAAAAAAAAGTTAAAAAAAGTGTAAAAATAAAAAAATGAAGTAAAATATATATTTTTTTTAAACACCCCTGTCCCCGGTAGTTCGCGGTCAGAAGTGAACACGCATGTAAGCCCCGCCCACATATGTAAACGCCGTTCAAACCCCACATGTGAGGTATCGTCGCGTGCGTTAGACCTCCTCTGTAACTTGACAATAGTAACCTGTAAAAAATGTTAAAGCGTCGCCTATGGAAATTTTTAAGTACCGAAGTTTGGCGCCATTCCATGAGTGTGCGCAATTATAAAGTGTGACATGTTAGGTATCTATTTACTCTGCGTAACATCCTCTTTCACATTATACAATAAAATTGAGATAACTTTACTGTTTTGTTATTTTTTAATTCATGAAACAGTTTTTTTTCCCCAAAAAAAGGCGTTTGAAAAATGATTGCGCAAATACCGTGCGGGATAAAAAGTTGCAATGACCGCCATTTTATTCCCTAGGGTGTCTGCTAAAAAAATATATAATGTTTGGGGGTTCTAGAAATAAAATTGTGATTTTTTCATGAAGGAGAGAAGTGGCAGAATAGGCGCGGTGGTCACGTGGTTAATAAGTAGCGGTGATGCCGACATACCACAGCCGTCTGCCTGGTGTCCAGTTTTGCCTCTATGACTTTCTTCTCTGTCAGGATCTCATTCAGTCTGTCCAGCTTCATGGTGTTCTCTCGGGTCACCTCCACCACTTTCTTCTTGGCCTCCATTATTTTCGCCTTTTCACCGAAAACAAAAACAATATGAAAGCAAAAATACGAGACAATCCAATTTTTTTTTTCCAACCTTCATAATCATCTTAGCAACTGCTGTATTATAATTACAGAGCCTTGCAAAAGTATTCACCCCCCTTGGCTTTTTACCTATTTTGTTACATTACAGCCTTTAGTTCAATGTTTTTTTTTTTTTTATCTGAATTACATGTGAGGGATCAGAACACAGTCTATGTTGGGGAAGTAAAATTTGAGAAATATATACATATTTTTTTAGAAATAAAAAAATGATAATTGTCATGTGCGTATGTATTCACCCCCCTTTGTTATGAAGCCCATAAAAATCTCCGGTGCCACCAATTCCCTTCAGAAGTCACATAATTAGTGACATGATGTCCCCCTGTGTGCAATCCAAGTGTCACATGATCTGTCATTACATAGACACACCTTTATGGAAGGCCCCAGATGCCCCTTACCATGTAATCAGCTGTCAGCCAATGACAGCTGATCACATGATGTAAACAAAGGATCAGTAATCATTTTTTTTCTCCTTACGCTGACAGGAGAAAAAAGAAGACGACCACATCAGTCCTGAAGAGGAAGGAGGCACATCAGCCTCATCAGTGCCCATAAAAACCGTCTGCCAGTGTCACTTGCCCATACCTCCCAACATTTGAAACATACACTGCGGGACAAGTCCTTCAAGTTGTTGAACAGGGGGTGGAGACCGAAGTTGGTGAGCGGGGGGGGGTGACGACCGAGGTTATTGAGCGGGGGGGGGGGGAAGTCTCTCATCTACCTCGTGTCCTGCTCCACCTTCTTGCACAGCTGTGCGGGACAATTGAGCCATTCGCGGGACTGCGGGAGGATGTTGCCTGTGCGGGTAAATCCCACAGAATCCGGGATTGGGAGGTATGCTTGCCATTGCCTCCTGCCAGTGCCACCTATCAATGTCCACAGTGCCACCTATCAATGTCCACAGTGCCACCTATCAATGCTCACTTGTGATACCAATCAGTGCTACCTAGTAATGCTGCCTGTCAGTGTAACAGGTCAGTGCCCATCACTGCCACTCATCAGTGCCCATCACTGCCACCCATCAGTGCCCATTACTGCCACCTATCAGTGCCCATCACTGCCATCTATCAATGCCACCTATTAGTGCCACTTCTCAGTGTCCACCAGTGCGTGCCGCCTTATCGGTGCCCATCAGTACAGCCCATCAGTGGCCATCAGTGCAGCCCATCAGCGTACATCAATGAAGGAGAAAAATTACCCGTTTGCAAAATTTTATATATATATATATATATATATATATATATTTTTTTTTTTTTTTTTTAATCTGTCTTTTACAAAAAAAAAAACTGCAGAGGTGATCAAATACCACCAAAAGAAAGCTCTATTTGTGGGGATTTGTTTTAAAATTTTGGTACATCGTTGTATGACCGCGCAATTGTCATTCAAAGTGCGACAGCGCTGAAAGCTGAAAATTGGTCTGGGCAGGAAGGGGGGTTTAAGTGCCCAGTAAGCAAGGGGTTAAAGTCATTAAAGGAACACTAAAGTCAGAAATGTTTTTGTTTAAAAATAACAAACATATTATACTTACCTCCACTGTGCAACTCGTTTTTGCGCAGAGTGTCCCAATCTTCTGGGGTCCCTCAGCGGCTGTCTCGGCTCCTCCTGGCAAAAGCTTTCTACCACCATGCGAGCTCGCATGGTGGAAAGCTTTTGCAAGCGGGCTCCCATGATACATCGGCGACTGTATTACTCGGCCCGGCCCCTGGCGCGCCGCGTCATCCGCTGTGATTGACAGCAGCGCCAGCCAATGGCTGTGCTGCTATCAATCCGCCCAGCCTAGCCAATCAACGGCCAGGCTGGGAACCGAACAGGACGACAAGCGCGCGCACTGGACTTTCGAGGGGTGAGGTAAGTAAAACGGGCGTTTGGGGGGGGGGGGGGCGTTGATGTCAGATGTTTTTTTACCTTTTACCTTTACAACCCCTTTAAGGTACAAAATTGTGTTACAGAAGCATCAAAAAACTATCTATCTATCTATACAAACTATCCATTGGCCAACATAAAGTCCACGATGACCGTCTTACCTCCCACTCGGCTATCTCCTGGTCCATTTCCTTCCGCCTTTGTGATGATTTCATCTTCAGCTCCTCCAGGGTGGTGTTCACAGACAAGGTCTGCAGAGCTTCAAGGTCAACCAGGCGACCAAACTTCATCATCATCTGCTGGCGGCACTTCTCTTCCAGGCCTGACAAATGGAAGTTATTTATTTTTTTAGAAGAAACAATTAGCAAAGTCGGTCCAGGAAAAAGAAGGCCACCCCAAGACAAACATCTTCAGGTTTTATATATGGGCATTACATGGACCTGAGTAGACATGTGCACTGCCGAAAAATTCGTTCATTTTCGTTTCATTCGTTTTTTAGAAATTTCTAAAATTTGGAATTCCAAATTTTCAGATTTCCGCATTTTTGCATTTCCAAATTTTGGAATTAGCTAATTTGTCAAAAAAAATTGAAAAAAAAAAAAATGAATTCGGAACTAAACAAAATTGCACATGTCTAGTCAGAAGTTTGAGTAAAAAACTGAAGAGGTGGGGCAGGGAACTTAAGGCTCCTGTACCTCAAGGCTTATAGAACTCACCCTGGATTTTCCCCTCCATCTCCTTGCGTTCTCGGATCAGCTGCTTGTGCTGCTCTCTGGCCTGCTTATACAGCTCCCTCTTCTCCACCTTCTCCAGGTGCAGTTCTTTGATGCGATGCTGCAGACCCTCCAGGGAATGGTTGGTGAAGACCAGAGCCTGGGACAGGTCACTAGGAATCTCCCCATTGATCATGTAATCAACCTGAACAAAGGACACACAAAGTTCAACAGAGAATGGAACACCGCTCAGGTGTAGGTGTTAATCTGGAATCAATCCCAGGTGCTGGCCTTGGCTCGCCACCGCATAGACACGAAAAAGTGAACATTGACCACACACTGTAGATACCATCCACAATACGGGACAAACCGCACTGGGATGTGCAATACAGTTAACGGATTTCACACGAAAAGTGCTTAATCATGATTACGGTTATGATTAAGCACTCTTCGTGTGAAACGCATTGACTGTATTGCACATCCCAGTGCTGTTTGTTCCGTGTTAGCATTTATGCAGGTCCTTTATTCTATATTATTTATTCTGCTGCTCCTCTCTGGTAATCCCTCCACTGGCTTCCGCTCACCCAACAAATTAAATTTAAAATACTAACAACTACCTACAAAGCCATCCACAACTCTGCCCCCAGCTACATTAATGACCGTGTCTCTAAATACCAACCTAATCGCTCTCTTCGTTCTTCTCAAGACCTCCTGCTCTCTAGCTCTCTCATCACCTGCTCGCATGCTCATCTCCGGGACTTTTCCAGAGCCTCTCCAAGCCTATGGAACTCCTTACCCTAATCCGTCCATCTATCTCCTTCTCTATTAGCTTAGAGCAGGGGTCTTCAAACATTCTAAGCAAAGGGCCGGTTTATTGTCCTTTAGACTCTTGGAGGGCCGGATTTTGGCCAGCGGCGGTGAAAATTTTCCTGGCATCAGTGGGACTAAACATCTGGTGTTAGGGGGAGGAATAGTGCCCCATCGTTTGTATCATAGGGAGGAATAGTGCCCCATTAGTGGTGTTAGTGGGAGAAATGGTGCTTCACTGTCGGTGTCAGATGGCAGAATAGTGTCTGGTATCAGTGGGAGAGATATTGCCCCAAGGGCCGGATAAAGGCAAGCAAAGGGCCACATCTGGCCCTCGGGCCGCAGTTTGGAGACCACTGGCTTAGAGGATCCCTGAAAACCCTCCTCTTCAGAGAAGCCTACTCTTCCCACACCTAACAACTGTATTTTCACTTGATTCCGTCTGATCATTTCCCACAGCTACTACCCTTGTTCCACTTGACCCTCCCTTCTAGATTGTAAGCTCTAAAGAGCAGGACCCTCTGATCCCCCCTGTACTGAATTGTATTGTGACTGTACTGTCTTCCCTGATGTAAAGTGATGCGCAAACTGTTGGCGCTATATGAATCGTGTATAATAATAATAATAACACGGGACAAACAGCACTGGGATGTGCAATACAGTTAAAGCGGTGGTTCACCCTAAAACTACTCTGTCCCATAACATCCAGCATACTGGTACCAGTATGCTGGGTTTTTTTTTATCGCTCTTTTTACTGTTAAATGAAGAATTTTCTTTTCTCTCCACCGCGGGTGAATGGCGCGGCTATGTCGCGTCACACCTTCCGAAAATAGCCGATTTAGGACTCGGCTCTTTCCGGCGCTATACGGCGCCTGCGCACAGACCTAGGAGCTGACTGCGCAGGCGTCGTATATAGCCGAGTCCTATGGCTATGGTGCGTCACGCCCTCCGAAAAAAGACGAAATAGAACTCGGCTATATACGGCGCCTGCGCAGTCAGCTTCTAGGTCTGTGCGCAGGCGCCGTATAGCGCCGGAAAGAGCCGAGTCCTAAATCGGCTATTTTCAGAAGGCGTGACGCGACATAGCCGCGCCATTCACCCGCGGTGGAGAGAAAAGAAAATTCTTCATTTAACAGTAAGTAGAGCGATAAAAAAAAAAAAAAAAACAGCATACTGGCGCTGACGCCAGTATGCTGGATGCTATGGAACAGAGTAGTTTTAGGGTGAACCACCACTTTAACGAATTTCACACGAAAAGTGCTTAATCATGATTATGGTTATGATTAAGCACTCTTCGTGTGAAACACGTTGACTGTATTGCACATCCCAGTGCTGTTTGTTATGGAATAAAGGACCGTTATAGATGCCATCTACAGTGTGTGGCCAATTTTTACTTTTTAAAGGACACACAAAGTAACTAATTTAATTGGGATAATAACCCAAGACAAGCAAGGCTATTGGGAAGTACCTACAGGAGTTGCAAAGGGTGCGACTACTACAAGTCCCCTGGGGGACACAGGTGAACAGTACTATCTAAATAAATGAACAGTTTATTTGCATGCAGATACTGGTCTATCACAGTGATCATTCACACATTGTACGCCGTTTTATTATTTTAAAAAGCACTGAAAATTATACAACATGGACCTCTCATTTCAGCCCATGCACCACAGAAGCTTACAGTCTAACACTCCCAGGGCAGTCAAACACATTATAAGTGGGTCATTTTGGCTGGTGATCTACCAAAGAGAACCCATCACCAACTTGCATATTTGCTAGAAAAAGCACATAAAAATCAAGTATTTTTAAAGTCTACTTGAAGCATTTTTCCATTTCATCATTTTTGTTGACTCACATTGTGCCTCTTAACTAACTAGAAAATGTGACTACCCTAGGAGGAGTCAATTCCTCTGCACAGTCCATAGTTTACTTACATATCATAGCCCTCTCCTCTCCTCTCCTAGGAATGTATAGTTAGTTACCATCTGTGTTGGTCACAGAGCCAGGACAATGGGTAGACAGAAGGGGGAAGCTGCCCAGGGCGTAGTGGTAAAGAGGGGGTGCCCCCCCCTACTGCGCACTGCAGATCTGCTCTCACACTGACCGCTGGCATGGAAAACACACTGTGCATGTGCAACTACCTTCTAATGAATGTACAGTACACTCTCTATGCCAACCATGGACAGCTTGAGCTAAGGGGGCATAGAAAGAATGGGTGTACCGCCCTCCACCCAATGTCATGCATTAGCAGTGGGTGAGGGGGGCACAGTTCCGCATTCTTGCCCTAGACGCTGGACAAACCTTGTCCCAGTACAGTCTGGCCAAGCTCTTTTGGACCCTCCCCAGGGAAGAACTAAAGATCTCCCCACCACAGTACTGCCAACAAAAATCCTCTCACCCCCCTTGATAGGAGCTCCAGCTGACAGTGTGGATGTGGCAGCAGTCTTGGGCCAAATGCAGTCGCCACTGTGCTTGATCTCTTGCATGCTGACAATTCACAAGCACCGGGGCAGCTGCCCCTCCGCCCCCCCCCCAGTCCCGGCCCTGCTGACCAACTGCAGTGCAAGGATCTCCCTGCTATTGATTCATTCATTTTGAGGATCTCTGCTTCCAGCACCTTTAATTTAAGGTGACCAGATTTTTTAAATTAAATCCGGGGACAAATTTTTTCTTTACTAGTAATGGCAACAATCAGCGACTCTCTGCCCGTCGCCGCCCGCCTCACAGCCTCTCAAGTCTGAGGCTGCGTACACACAACCGGTTTCCTCGGCAGAATTCAGCAAGAAACTCGATGTATTCTGCCGAGGAAACTGGTCGTGTGTACACTTTTCGCCGAGAAAACTGTCGAGGAACTCGTCGAGCCAAAAAGAGAGCATGTTCTCTATTTCCTTGACGGGCAATGGGAAAATTTGGCTCGACAAGTTTTTTGACAGCCGAACAAGGAACTTGACGGGGAAAACGATGTGTTTCGCCCCTCAAGTTTCTCGGTCATGTGTACGCATCCTTACTCTCCGGGCCCTGGCTACAACTGGGTTAGGAGTGGAGGAAGATCACTCCGCCAGGGAAGGCAAGTGGCTGACCGGGACTTAAGCCAAGGCAGAAGAACATGTGAGCAAAGCTAAATGGGCATGCGCCCGAAAATGAAGAAATATTCCCTCCGCTCCGACCAGCACATGATCATCAGAAAGGGGCACAGATAATGGGAAAAATACGACCCCCCTATGCTAGTAGGCATGGCGGAGCGGGGGTGTGTAATTCTAATTTTTTAATTTTAATACTGCACTGACTGTCTTTGAAATTGCCCCTGCCCCCTATCAAATCCAATCTGGGGACAAAACCAGGGACAGACTTGGTCCGGGGACAGTGTCCTCAATCAGGGGACTGTCCCCTGAAACTGGGGATGTCTGGTCACCCTACTTTAATTACCCCACCAATCATCAGATCGCCAGTCATCAGGCAGGCAGCTTTGGCATGAGGAAGCAAAGCCCTGCCTCTACCAAGATGCCTCAACCAAGATGGCTGCCTCTGCACAGAGACACAGAACATAGCAAGGCTTAGTAAGACAGTAATGAGGAAAAGATCAGCTGCAAGGAGACTACTGGGAATACTGGTAAATAGTCCACAGTACAGGTTCTCTTAATGCAGAACAATTCTTTACAGGAATACACAGGGTTCAAGCGTGCTAGGGAGGGATGTGGGAGGAGGCAATACTGTACTAGGGAGGGATGTGGGAGGAGGCAATACTGTACTAGGGAGGGATGTGGGAGGAGGCAATACTGTACTAGGGAGGAATGTGGGAGGAGGCAATACTGTACTAGGGAGGGATGTGGGAGGAGGCAATACTGTACTAGGGAGGGATGTGGGAGGAGGCAATACTGTACTAGGGAGGGATGTGGGAGGAGGCAATACTGTACCTGGTGTAGCTTTAAGGGAACAACAACGTGCAGCTCGTTGAGCTTCTGCTGCTTTTCCCTCTGAAATGCCTCAAGCTCCGCCACCACTGACTTCAGATTCACTTCGACTATTTTCACCTGACAACAAAAAATACTCTACATGTTACCAACTGTATGTATTTAAATAGAACTGGATTCTAATTAGACCTACTAATAAATATTATATCTACAGCTCACAGTACATTGGCGTGATAGCAGGAAGAAAGCTCCATACATTTGCGGTCAATGGGAAGAATGTCCCTTACATTGGTAATCAGTGGGAAGAATGTCCCTTACATTGGTGATCAGTGGGAAGAATGTCCCTTACATTAGTGATCAGAGAGAAGAATGTTCCTTACATTGGTGATCAGTGAGAAGAATTTTCCTTACATTGGTGATCAGTGAGAAGAATGTTCCTTACATTGGTGATCAGTGGGAAGAATGTTCCTTACATTGGTGATCAGTGAGAAGAATGTCCCTTACATTGGTGATCAGTGAGAAGAATGCTCCTTACATTGGTGATCAGTGGGAAGAATGTTCCTTACATTGGTGATCAGTGGGAAGAATGTCTCTTACATTGGTGATCAGTGAGAAGAATGTTCCTTACATTGGTGATCAGTGGGAAGAATGTCCCTTACATTGGTGATCAGTGAGAAGAATGTCCCTTACATTGGTGATCAGTGAGAAGAATGCTCCTTACATTGGTGATCAGTGAGAAGAATGTCCCTTACATTGGTGATCAGTGGGAAGAATGTCCCTTACATTGGTGATCAGTGAGAAGAATGTCCCTTACATTGGTGATCAGTGAGAAGAATGTCCCTTACATTGGTGATCAGTGGGAAGAATGTTCCTTACATTGGTGATCAGTGAGAAGAATGTCCCTTACATTGGTGATCAGTGGGAAGAATGTCCCTTACATTGGTGATCAGTGGGAAGAATGTCCCTTACATTGGTGATCAGTGAGAAGAATGTCCCTTACATTGGTGATCAGTGAGAAGAATGTTCCTTACATTGGTGATCAGTGAGAAGAATGTCCCTTACATTGGTGATCAGTGAGAAGAATGTTCCTTACATTGGTGATCAGTGAGAAGAATGTCCCTTACATTGGTGATCAGTGAGAAGAATGTTCCTTACATTGGTGGTCAGTGAGAAGAATGTCCCTTACATTGGTGATCAGTGAGAAGAATGTCCCTTACATTGGTGATCAGTGGGAAGAATGTCCCTTACATTGGTGATCAGTGGGAAGAATGTCCCTTACATTGGTGATCAGTGAGAAGAATGTCCCTTACATTGGTGGTCAGTGAGAAGAATGCTCCTTACATTGGTGGTCAGTGAGAAGAATGCTCCTTACATTGGTGGTCAGTGAGAAGAATGTTCCTTACATTGGTGGTCAGTGAGAAGAATGCTCCTTACATTGGTGATCAGTGAGAAGAATGTCCCTTACATTGGTGATCAGTGAGAAGAATGTTCCTTACATTGGTGATCAGTGAGAAGAATGTCCCTTACATTGGTGGTCAGTGAGAAGAATGTCCCTTACATTGGTGATCAGTGAGAAGAATGTCCCTTACATTGGTGGTCAGTGAGAAGAATGCTCCTTACATTGGTGATCAGTGAGAAGAATGTCCCTTACATTGGTGATCATTGAGAAGAATGTTCCTTACATTGGTGGTCAGTGAGAAGAATGCTCCTTACATTGGTGGTCAGTGAGAAGAATGCTTCTTACATTGGTGGTCAGTGAGAAGAATGCTCCCCTAACACATAGCTAAAAAGATCTTTAGTGTCAGTGGTAACTCGTCTGAGAAGCAGAAATTACTCATGGGCTCTTGAAATCTCTAGCACCTTCCAGAGGAACGCTGGTTGAGAAAAGCTGTTATAGTGTAACATGATATAGACGCAGGTTCCCATTTAAAGCACATGATTTTCTGCACACATTTGATAAAAGCAGCTAAATTTTGGTATAAAACACAAATACTGTAAATATGAATGTTGCCAAGTCATAGAACAGCCTAATAAACCACCTTTTTGGCCAAGGCGTCATATTCCTTCTTCAGATTATCAACAAGTTTCTTTTCTTCTGCTAGGGCCTCCTCGATGTCCAGGCGCTTTTCTCGCAGTTGCAGGGTGTTGTCAAACAGTTGAGGGTCACAATCTGTAAAGGACAGAAAGATGGTGAAGAAATAAACATGGCCGACTCCAAAAATAATTATAACAGTGGCGGCCCGTCCATTAGTGGCACCTGGGCACCACCCCCTCTCTTTCCATGGTCTCCGTGGCCACCCCCTATTCATGTGTCCAGTGCATTTCAGGGCAAACGGGCGCATGAATAACAGCAGCAGGGGATTTTTTAAAGCACCTGATTAGAGCCACAGGCTCTCATAGGCAGGCCCGGATTTCCCACAAGGCCACCGAGGCCAGGCTTCGGGGTGGCAGGGCACAGAGGGGCAGCAGCGGCATGGAGTTCCCCCTACGGCCAGAAAATACAGTTAAGGGCGGTAAATGTACTAAATGTAGTGTGGGGGAATACACTTGCTCGTTAACAAGTGATTGCGGCGATGTCGCTGAAATCACTTGTACAATGTGTGCTGCCAGCTTTCCCCCCACCCTACATACCTCTCTCTGCTGGCTCTGTCTTTGGGACTCCGTTCTCACCCTAGCCACAGAGCCTGTCTCCTGTCCCTCCCCCCGATCTACACAGTGAGAGGGATGAGCTGTGCTCTTCCCATCTCAGCTGTGACAGGAGTTCTAGCACAGTGCTAGGACTCCTGTTTTGGAGGTGACAGGGTCAATAAAGAGAACATGTCACCTTTAATTGCTATCACACAGGGAATTGTTTTCTCCTGTGTGATAGCAATAAAGTTAGGTGAAAAAAAATTCAATAAAAAAATAAAAAGCAATTAAAGGGTCACTAAAGGAAAACATTTTTTTTGCTGAAATGACTGTTTACAGGGTATAGAGACATAAAAGTTAACTGATTCCCTTTCAAAATGATTAAAAATAGATAAAAATCAATCATATAATGTGCCTGCAGGTTAGTTTCACTTTTGAACTGGTTTCATGTTTCTGTGAAGTAGAAATAGACACACAGAACAAAAACAAACAAATCCAGGGCAGTGTTTTTTTTTTAAAATGAATCTGATTGGTTCTGGGAAGTTTTAGACACACAGTAATGACAGCTCAGACCACCATGAGAAATCTCCCAGCACTGTGGTTATAAGGAAACAGACAAGCAGGAAGTGTGGAGAACAGAGCAGGATTACAGCAACTTCAAAGCAAAAACGAACAATAAGGACATGAAACCAGTACTGCAGTAAGGTAAAGGAAGCTATTTAGCTAAAAAAATGTTTTCCTTTAGTGACCCTTTAAAAAGTAAAGAATAAGAAAAATAATATAAAAAAAAAGAAAGAAAAGTATACAAAAAAAAAGTAAACGACAAGCTACAAAAAATAAATAAAAAACAGTAATAATAAAGTAAAAAAATAAATAAAAAATATTTGAACTAACCGTGCCGCCGGGGGTTGTGGTTTGGTTGGCAGGGAGGGGGTGCATTGCAAAACCTGGCCTAAGGAGGGCAGGAGCCCACCCAGGTGTGTTACAACAGCAAATGAATATTTGCTGTTGAAACACTGATCCTCAATTCGACCTGTTTTCCGATTGGCCGAAAAGAGAAGACTCCCAATTGGCCGCCAAGGAGGAGGGAGGAAACGGAAGCCGCTGCCGTGGAGAGCAGGAGAACAGGAGGCCTGCCGAGCAGGAGAAGCCGCCGGTGATTGGGGAAGTGCTACTGAACGACCGACGAGGGGAGGGATGTTGGTGGGATTGGCATACTGTTTGCTGCCCACCCCCCCAAAAAAAATCCACCAGCCGCCACTGAATTATAATGATAGGAAACACTTGACATGGTTTTGAAGATAGTTACATTACGAAGTAACTTTCCTTCTCGGACCAGAAATGGGGGTTTACTTCATTGTAAGGGGGCAAACTTGCACAATCTGCATGGCAGACATTCATTAATCTTATCCCAATGTATAATAGACAGTAAGGTGGGTGCTGGGACCACTAGGACTGAAATTATGGGCCTGGACTTAATTCACTTTCCACTTAACTTATACAGAATGAATAGGTTTTTTACTTGGCCATGTGGATGAGTAGAGGAGGGGTCCTAGATTTGTTCCTGCAAAGGGGCCCTTTGTTGACTCTAACCGTCACTGGCCAGCAGAAAAGTTCAACCAGGAGTGTTTTTAAAGTCTTCACTGAAAGCTCAGTTTACATTTACACAAAGGACTGACAAGCAGGTCAGTCCTAATGCATGGACACTGCCCTGGGGCCCCAGGTGCATAGGGCCCCATGATAATCTTGTATTACATCATACTAGCCAACTGTCCCAGATTTGCTGGGATAGTCACACTTTTTACTAAGCTGCCCTGGCATAGCCGTGTCCCAGGCAGTGTCCTGAAACATGTACTCTGCCCTCCTGATCCCAGTACTCTGCCCTCCTGATTACAGTACTCTACCCTCCTGATTCCAGCAATGTGCCCTCCTGATCTAAGTACTCTGCCCTCCTGATTCCAGCAATGTGCCCTCCTGATCTAAGTACTCTGCCCTCCTGATCCCAGTACTGTGCCCTCCTGATTCCAGCAATGTGCCCTCCTGATTCCAGTACTGTGCCCTCCTGATCCCATTATTGTGCCCTCCTGATTCCAGTACTGTGCCCTCCTGATTACAGTATTGTGCCCTACTGATCCCAGTATTGTGCCCTCCTGATTCCAGTACTGTGCCCTCATGATTCCAGTACTGTGCCCTCCTGATCCCAGGATTGTGCCCTCCTGATTCCAGCAATGTGCCCTCCTGATCCCAGTACTCTGCCCTCCTGATCCCAGTATTGTGCCCTCCTCATCCCAGTATTGTGCCCTCCTCATCCCAGTACTGTGCCCTCCTCATCCCAGTACTGTGCCCTCCTGATTACAGTATTGTGCCCTCCTGATTACAGTATTGTGCCCTCCTGATCCCAGTATTGTGCCCTCATGATTCCAGTACTGTGCCCTCCTGATTCCAGCAATGTGCCCTCCTGATTCCAGCAATGTGCCCTCCTGATTCCAGCATTGTGCCCTCCTAATCCCAGTATTGTGCCCTCCTGATTCCAGTACTATGCATTCCTGATACCAGTACTGTACCCTCCCGATCCCAGTACTGTACCCTCCCGATCCCAGTACTGTACCCTCCCGATCCCAGTACTGTACCCTCCTGATTCCAGTACTGTACCCTCCCTGATTCCCAGTACTGTACCCTCCCGATCCCAGTACTGTACCCTCCCAATCCCAGTACTGTACCCTCCCAATCCCAGTACTGTACCCTCCCGATCCCAGTACTGTACCCTCCCGATCCCAGTACTGTACCCTCCCGATCCCAGTACTGTACCCTCCCGATCCCAGTACTGTACCCTCCCGATCCCAGTACTGTACCCTCCTGATTCCAGTACTGTACCCTCCCGATCCCAGTACTGTACCCTCCCGATCCCAGTACTGTACCCTCCTGATTCCAGTACTGTACCCTCCCGATCCCAGTACTGTGCCCTCCTGATCCCAGTACTGTACCCTCCTGATCCCAGTACTGTACCCTCCCAATCCCAGTACTGTACCCTCCCAATCCCAGTACTGTACCCTCCTGATCCCAGTACTGTACCCTCCCGATCCCAGTACTGTACCCTCCCGATCCCAGTACTGTACCCTCCCGATCCCAGTACTGTACCCTCCCGATCCCAGTACTGTACCCTCCTGATCCCAGTACTGTACCCTCCTGATCCCAGTACTGAGACCTCCTGATCCCAGTACTGTACCCTCCTGATACCAGTACTGTACCCTCCTGATTCCAGTACTGTACCCCCCTGATTCCAGTACTGTACCCTCCTGATCCCCTCCCCCTGTACTGTGCCCTTTGTGCTGATTAGTCTTTGATTTATGGCATGTTTTCTTATTGTTTAAAATCTATTTTATTAAAATCACTAATAAATAAATATTCTATTCTTGACATTAGATGTGTAAATTAGGGCAGGCTGGTAAGGGCCCCAGTACATTACTTTGCCCAGGGACCCATGATGCTATTAAGACGGCTCTGCTGACAAGTGGAAAGACATGACTCACTGTTAGGACAAATGGAATCATCAAAGACACCGTCCTCTGAATCCGATTCCTCCTCGTCGCTTTCATACGTTGACTCCTCATCAGACTCTTCATCGCTGTCCTCGTCCTCCTCTAAGGAATAAACACAGACTATATTAACCCCAAGATAGAGCAGAGTTGTGACATACAGAACAAGATCACATCATAACATCTGGGTTCCGGCCTTGGAGTGCATTCCCTAAATATTCCTATAGAGAGTCCACTAGGGGGCCACCGACACCCACAATATATAGTCAGAGAGTCGAGGTCCCAGTGGAGCCCTGGCTGACGTTGTAGGACTGGAACTAATTCCTCTAATGTGGTCACACAGAGACGTGTAAACTAGATAGGGGGGGGGGGGGCAGATCCTTCCCAATGTTACCCAAAACAAGATATTTTAGGTAGAGCTTGGCTTTAACTCTTAGCAAAGGGGAGCTCACTACAGGAATTCACTGCCAATAGAAAGGCATGGTCATTGTGGAATCAAGTTTGCCAAAATTAACAAAATGATGGGGCATTTTTCCTCCTACTGACACCAATGATGGGACACTATTCATCCCACTGATACTAATGATGGGACACTATTCATCCCATTGATACTAATGATGGGGCACTATTCCTCCCACTGATACCAACGAAGGGGGCACTATTGCTCTCCTTGACACCAACAATGGACACTATTCCTTCCACCGACACCAATGATGGGACACTATTCATCCCATTGATACTAATGATGGGGCACTATTCCTCCCACTGATACCAACGAAGGGGGCACTATTGCTCTCCTTGACACCAACAATGGACACTATTCCTTCCACCGACACCAATGATGGGGCACTATTCCTGTCACTATATGTAGATATTCGCCAGCACTAATCCCAGTACTGTGCCCTCCTGATCCCAATACTGTGCCCTCCTGATCCCAATACTGTGCCCTCCTGATCCCAATACTGTGCCCTCCTGATCCCAGTACTGTGCATTCCTGATCCCAGTACTGTCCCCTCCTGATCCCAGTACTGTGCATTCCTGATCCCAGTACTGTGCCCTCCTGATCCCAGTACTGTGCATTCCTGATCCCAGTACTGTGCCCTCCTGATCCCAGTACTGTGCCCTCCTGATCCCAGTATTGTGCATTCCTGATCCCAGTATTGTGCATTCCTGATCCCAGTACTGTACCCTCCCGATCCCAGCATTGTGCCCTCCTGATCCCAGTACTGTGCATTCCTGATCCCAGTACTGTGCATTCCTGATCCCAGTACTGTGCCCTCCTGATCCCAGTACTGTGCCCTCCTGATCCCAGTACTGTGCCCTCCTGATCCCAGTATTGTGCCCTCCTGATCCCAGTACTGTGCCCTCCCGATCCCAGTACTGTGCCCTCCCGATCCCAGTACTGTGCCCTCCCGATCCCAGTACTGTGCCCTCCCGATCCCAGTACTGTGCCCTCCCGATCCCAGTACTGTGCCCTCCCGATCCCAGTACTGTGCCCTCCCGATCCCAGTACTGTGCCCTCCCGATTCCAGTACTGTGCCCTCCTGATCCCAGTACTGTGCCCGGTTTAGTGCAATGTTTTGGGGCCACGCAGGGCCCCTTTGTCAGGCATGTGATGACAAAGAGGCCCTGCGTGGCTCCGAAACATTGCACTAAACCGTTTTGTGATGTGATCATTCTTTGAATAAAAAACGTTTGGAAGAAATTGATGATCCTTGGTGTGCTGGCGAATATCTACATATCGCATTGGTTCCAGTATCCAGCTGGCTGTCACTACAGCACCCAATACCTTCAGATTATTCCAGGAACGTGTGCGATGGGAATATAGACACCAAGTCAGTAAATTCCTGTCACTGACATCAATGATGAGACACTATTCCTCCCACTGATACCAATGATGGGACACTATTCCTCCCACTGATACCAATGATGGGACACTATTCCTCCCACTGATACCAATGATGGCACAATATTCCTCCCACTGATACCAATGATGGGACACTATTCCTCCCACTGACACCAATGATGGGACACTATTCCTCCCACTGACACCAATGATGGGACACTATTCCTCCCACTGATACCAATTATGGGACACTATTCCTCCCACTGACACCAATGATGGGACACTATTCCTCCCACTGACACCAATGATGGGACACTATTCCTCCCACTGATACCAATTATGGGACACTATTCCTCCCACTGACACCAATGATGGGACACTATTCCTCCCACTGACACCAATGATGGGACACTATTCCTCCTCCTATTGACCACAGGTGTAATGTTGTTTTTTTACTCCCACTGACCACCAAGTCTGATGCATTTTCTACTCCCACTGGCCACAGTCAGCCCACTAAAGTTTGAAGGACAGTAAGCTGGCCCTTTGTTGAGAATGTTTGGACACCCCTGTTCTATATCCTAGCTCTGGAAGCAGTGAATGCACCAACCCAACCCAGCAATGAATCTGGTTTATCCCATGATGAGCTGACACTCCTACAAACCTTCGTCCCCCGTCACCTCCTTCTTCTTGGTGCGTTTGATTTTCTTCTTAAAGACTTTAGTGAGAAAAGTGGCAAATTTGTTGTTCTCGCCCAGTGAGGTCTGGAAGGTGACATGTAAGGTCTTTTCCTTCTCCTGCAGCTTCACAATGTCCTTCTTCTTCGTCTCCAGCTGCTGCAGATAATCCTCGGACCTCCTCTATGGAGAACGCAAAGAAAGTCCATATACAATGCTAAAGACATCTGTTCACTTGTCTGGCTGGTCTTAGCTCTGTATACCCAGTGTGGTCATTGTTCACCTTCCTGGCTGGTCATAGTTCTATATACCCAGTGTGGTCGCTGTTCACCTTCCTGGCTGGTCTTAGCTCTGTATACCCAGTGTGGTCATTGTTCACCTTCCTGGCTGGTCTTAGTTCTATATACCCAGTGTGGTCATTGTTCACCTTCCTGGCTGGTCTTAGCTCTATATACCCAGTGTGGTCACTGTTCACCTTCCTGGCTGGTCTTAGTTCTATATACCCAGTGTGGTCGCTGTTCACCTTCCTGGCTGGTCTTAGCTCTGTATACCCAGTGTGGTCATTGTTCACCTTCCTGGCTGGTCTTAGTTCTATATACCCAGTGTGGTCGCTGTTCACCTTCCTGGCTGGTCTTAGCTCTGTATACCCAGTGTGGTCACTGTTCACCTTCCTGGCTGGTCTTAGTTCTATATACCCAGTGTGGTCATTGTTCACCTTCCTGGCTGGTCTTAGTTCTATATACCCAGTGTGGTCACTGTTCACCTTCCTGGCTGGTCTTAGTTCTATATACCCAGTGTGGTCGCTGTTCACCTTCCTGGCTGGTCTTAGCTCTGTATACCCAGTGTGGTCATTGTTCACCTTCCTGGCTGGTCTTAGTTCTATATACCCAGTGTGGTCATTGTTCACCTTCCTGGCTGGTCTTAGTTCTGTATACCCAGTGTGGTCACTGTTCACCTTCCTGGCTGGTCTTAGTTCTATATACCCAGTGTGGTCGCTGTTCACCTTCCTGGCTGGTCTTAGCTCTGTATACCCAGTGTGGTCATTGTTCACCTTCCTGGCTGGTCTTAGTTCTATATACCCAGTGTGGTCACTGTTCACCTTCCTGGCTGGTCTTAGCTCTGTATACCCAGTGTGGTCATTGTTCACCTTCCTGGCTGGTCTTAGCTGTGTATACCCAGTGTGGTCACTGTTCACCTTCCTGGCTGGTCTTAGTTCTGTATACCCAGTGTGGTCACTGTTCACCTTCCTGGCTGGTCTTAGTTCTATATACCCAGTGTGGTCGCTGTTCACCTTCCTGGCTGGTCTTAGCTCTGTATACCCAGTGTGGTCATTGTTCACCTTCCTGGCTGGTCTTAGCTCTGTATACCCAGTGTGGTCATTGTTCACCTTCCTGGCTGGTCTTAGTTCTATATACCCAGTGTGGTCATTGTTCACCTTCCTGGCTGGTCTTAGCTCTGTATACCCAGTGTGGTCATTGTTCACCTTCCTGGCTGGTCTTAGTTCTATATACCCAGTGTGGTCGCTGTTCACCTTCCTGGCTGGTCTTAGCTCTGTATGCCCAGTGTGGTCACTGTTCACCTTCCTGGCTGGTCTTAGTTCTATATACCCAGTGTGGTCATTGTTCACCTTCCTGGCTGGTCTTAGTTCTGTATACCCAGTGTGTTCACTGTTCACCTTCCTGGCTGGTCTTAGTTCTATATACCCAGTGTGGTCACTGTTCACCTTCCTGGCTGGTCTTAGCTCTGTATACCCAGTGTGGTCATTGTTCACCTTCCTGGCTGGTCTTAGTTCTATATACCCAGTGTGGTCACTGTTCACCTTCCTGGCTGGTCTTAGCTCTGTATACCCAGTGTGGTCATTGTTCACCTTCCTGGCTGGTCTTAGTTCTGTATACCCAGTGGGGTCGCTGTTCACCTTCCTGGCTGGTCTTAGCTCTGTATACCCAGTGTGGTCACTGTTCACCTTCCTGGCTGGTCTTAGCTCTGTATACCCAGTGTTGTCACTGTTCACCTTCCTGGCTGTTCTTAGCTCTGTATACCAGTGTGGTCATTGTTCACCTTCCTGGCTGGTCTTAGCTCTGTATATCCAGTGTTGTCACTGTTCACCTTCCTGGCTGGTCCTAGCTCTGTATACCCAGTGTTGTCACTGTTCACCTTCCTGGCTGGTCCTAGTTCTGTATACCCAGTGTGGTCATTGTTCACCTTCCTGGCTGGTCTTAGTTCTGTATACCCAGTGTGGTCATTGTTCACCTTTCTGGCTGGTCTTAGCTCTGTATACCCAGTGTGGTCATTGTTCACCTTCCTGGCTGGTCTTAGCTCTGTATACCCAGTGTGGTCATTGTTCACCTTCCTGGCTGGTCTTAGTTCTGTATACCAGTGTGGTCACTGTTCACCTTCCTGGCTGGTCTTAGCTCTGTATACCCAGTGTGGTCATTGTTCACCTTCCTGGCTGGTCTTAGTTCTGTATACCAGTGTGGTCACTGTTCACCTTCCTGGCTGGTCTTAGCTCTGTATACCCAGTGTGGTCATTGTTCACCTTCCTGGCTGGTCTTAGCTCTGTATACCCAGTGTGGTCACTGTTTACCTTCCTGACTGGTCTTAAATCTGTATACCCAGTGTGGTCACTGTTGTAACAGGCGCCATCTGTTCTTTTTAATAGCAAGTGCTTTTAATGCATACGTCGCTCGCGCAATGACGTCATCGCCCGGCGCCGCGTGCGTTCCAGCTTGGAACGCGGAAGTGCGCCGCAATTCACGGCGGTCATTTGAATTACTGTGATGCATTGCACCTGGTTACCTGCCTATAAAGGCATTTCGGGAACAGTCAAACATTGTTCTATTATTTTCAGCCGCAGCCGGCTTGGCTGCTATAGGACTACAGGTACCAGCCATCCCCAAGCTGCATATCAAGCCATCCTGGATGCCTGTTCTATACTACGGAATCCCAGCCTTGCTGCTCACACCCTACACTACAGGATCCCATGGCCTGGAGCCCTGCAAACGGATAAGTAGCAATTGTGTCACTTGTAGTTCAATAGAAACATCTGCTGCATACTTTCCACCTAAAACAATTGCTGATATTTGTTACGGCTTGTGGCTATTGACATACTACTTGGGATAGACTGTTGTACTTGTGACTGCTTGCTAAGGAATATCTTAAGGGACATCTACTCACAATTTACCTGAACTATATTGCCTCTCATATGCAACTATTAGTTGTCTCTACAACTCCTAATTACTACGAGCTATATTGCCTCTCATATGCAACTATTAAGTTGTCTCTACAACTCCTATTTACTACGTGCTTGACATAAGTGTAAATTACCTATGGGCCTTGCCCTGACTTGCTGAACATGTTCGCTCTAACTTTTCTATGCCAAGCGTTGATGGTATTTCATACCATCTCACTTAGTGGCCTAATACATCTCTATATGTCTATGTAGAGAACCCCCAAACTCCTGTTTACTGGGAGTGACGACTGGGGTCCCTTACTGATAATCACCTGCATATAGAGGTACATTGGAATCTTTAAAGTGTATACTATAAATTTAAACCCTAAGCTCTGGTCGCGTGTTGTAAAGCGTCCATCCTTAGCAGCTCAACGCCTTTTTTTATGTGAGAGAGAGATGATGTAGAGAACCTCCAAACTCCTATTTGTGCAGAGTGACGCCTGGGGCCCAATAATGAATTCTCACATAAAGAAGAGCATTGAAATCCTTGCTAACCGCAGTTGTGGTTCACTCTGTTAGCCAGAGCTGTTACAACTGTTCACCTTCCTGGCTGGTCTTAGCTCTGTATACCAGTGTGATCATTATAGACCATCTTGGCTGGTCTTAGCTCTGTATAACCAGTGTCAGAGGTGGCTCTTTAATTAGGCAAGTTAGGCGGTCACCTAAGGCCTCACACTCAGAGGCCTCGTGGCTGCCTAATTTGCCTCTGCTCAATCACTGTGTGATAGATCCGTGCAACTTTTTGCAGCCATTTTTATTCGGGTGAATTTTTTTTTACCCGTTATGGGCACAAGTGGGGCCCCCGTGTCTAAGTTTTGCTTAAGGTCTCACAAAACCTAGAGCCGCCTCTGACCAGTGTGGTCATTATAGACCACCTTGGTTGGTCTTAGCTCTTTATAACCAGTGTGGTCACTGTTCACCGTCCTGGCTGGTCTTAGCCCTGTATACCCAGTGTGGTCACTGTTCAACTTCCTGAGTGGTCTTAGCTCTGTATACCCAGTGTGGTCACTTTCCACACTCCTTGGCTAATCTTAGCTCTGTATAACCAGTGTGGTCACGGTTCACCTCCTTGGCTGATCTTAGCTTTGCATACCTAGTGTGGTCACTGTTCACCTCTCTGTTTGACCTCAGCTCAGTATAACCAGTGTGGTCTTTATAGACTGTCTTGGTTGGTCTTAGCTCTGTATACCAGTGTGGTATTTATAGACCATCTTGGCTGATCTTAGCTCTGTATAACCAGTGTGGTCACTGTTCACCTTCCTAGATGATCTTCGCTCTGTATAACTAACCAGCGTGGTCACTTCTCACCTTTCTGGCTGATCTTGGCTCTTTATAACCAGTGTGGTCATTTTTTACCTTCCTGGTTGACGTCAGCTCTGTATAACCAGTGTGGTCACTATTCATGCTCCTTAGCTAATTTCAGCTCTGTATAACCAGTGTGGTCACTGTTCACCTCCCTTGCTAACCTCAGCTCAGTATAACCAGTGTGGTCTTTATAGACCGTCCTGGCTGGTCTTAGCTCTGTATAACCAGTGTGGTCACTGTTCACCTCCCTGGCTAACCTCAGCTCAGTATAACCAATGTGGTCTTTATAGACCATCTTGGCTGGTCTTAGCTCTGTATACCCAGTGGTGGTCACTGTTCACCTTCCCGGCTGGTCTTAGCTCTATATGCCCAGTGTGGTCACTCTGTTCACCTTCCTGGCTGGTCTTAGCTCTGTATAACCAGTGTGGTCACTGTTCACCTTCCCGGCTGGTCTTAGCTCTGTATAACCAGTGTGGTCACTGTTCACCTTCCCGGCTGGTCTTAGCTCTGTATACCCAGTGTGGTCACTGTTCACCTTCCCGGCTGGTCTTAGCTCTATATACCCAGTGTGGTCACTGTTCACCTTCCCGGCTGGTCTTAGCTCTATATACCCAGTGTGGTCACTGTTCACCTTCCCGGCTGGTCTTAGCTCTGTATAACCAGTGTGGTCGCTGTTCACCTTCCCGGCTGGTCTTAGCTCTGTATACCCAGTGTGGTCACTGTTCACCTTCCCGGCTGGTCTTAGCTCTATATACCCAGTGTGGTCACTGTTCACCTTCCTGGCTGGTCTTAGCTCTGTATACCCAGTGTGGTCACTGTTCACCTTCCTGGCTGGTCTTAGTTCTATATACCCAGTGTGGTCATTGTTCACCTTCCTGGCTGGTCTTAGTTCTATATACCCAGTGTGGTCACTGTTCACCTTCCTGGCTGGTCTTAGTTCTATATACCCAGTGTGGTCGCTGTTCACCTTCCTGGCTGGTCTTAGCTCTGTATACCCAGTGTGGTCATTGTTCACCTTCCTGGCTGGTCTTAGTTCTATATACCCAGTGTGGTCATTGTTCACCTTCCTGGCTGGTCTTAGTTCTGTATACCCAGTGTGGTCACTGTTCACCTTCCTGGCTGGTCTTAGTTCTATATACCCAGTGTGGTCGCTGTTCACCTTCCTGGCTGGTCTTAGCTCTGTATACCCAGTGTGGTCATTGTTCACCTTCCTGGCTGGTCTTAGTTCTATATACCCAGTGTGGTCACTGTTCACCTTCCTGGCTGGTCTTAGCTCTGTATACCCAGTGTGGTCATTGTTCACCTTCCTGGCTGGTCTTAGCTGTGTATACCCAGTGTGGTCACTGTTCACCTTCCTGGCTGGTCTTAGTTCTGTATACCCAGTGTGGTCACTGTTCACCTTCCTGGCTGGTCTTAGTTCTATATACCCAGTGTGGTCGCTGTTCACCTTCCTGGCTGGTCTTAGCTCTGTATACCCAGTGTGGTCATTGTTCACCTTCCTGGCTGGTCTTAGCTCTGTATACCCAGTGTGGTCATTGTTCACCTTCCTGGCTGGTCTTAGTTCTATATACCCAGTGTGGTCATTGTTCACCTTCCTGGCTGGTCTTAGCTCTGTATACCCAGTGTGGTCATTGTTCACCTTCCTGGCTGGTCTTAGTTCTATATACCCAGTGTGGTCGCTGTTCACCTTCCTGGCTGGTCTTAGCTCTGTATGCCCAGTGTGGTCACTGTTCACCTTCCTGGCTGGTCTTAGTTCTATATACCCAGTGTGGTCATTGTTCACCTTCCTGGCTGGTCTTAGTTCTGTATACCCAGTGTGTTCACTGTTCACCTTCCTGGCTGGTCTTAGTTCTATATACCCAGTGTGGTCACTGTTCACCTTCCTGGCTGGTCTTAGCTCTGTATACCCAGTGTGGTCATTGTTCACCTTCCTGGCTGGTCTTAGTTCTATATACCCAGTGTGGTCACTGTTCACCTTCCTGGCTGGTCTTAGCTCTGTATACCCAGTGTGGTCATTGTTCACCTTCCTGGCTGGTCTTAGTTCTGTATACCCAGTGGGGTCGCTGTTCACCTTCCTGGCTGGTCTTAGCTCTGTATACCCAGTGTGGTCACTGTTCACCTTCCTGGCTGGTCTTAGCTCTGTATACCCAGTGTTGTCACTGTTCACCTTCCTGGCTGTTCTTAGCTCTGTATACCAGTGTGGTCATTGTTCACCTTCCTGGCTGGTCTTAGCTCTGTATATCCAGTGTTGTCACTGTTCACCTTCCTGGCTGGTCCTAGCTCTGTATACCCAGTGTTGTCACTGTTCACCTTCCTGGCTGGTCCTAGTTCTGTATACCCAGTGTGGTCATTGTTCACCTTCCTGGCTGGTCTTAGTTCTGTATACCCAGTGTGGTCATTGTTCACCTTTCTGGCTGGTCTTAGCTCTGTATACCCAGTGTGGTCATTGTTCACCTTCCTGGCTGGTCTTAGCTCTGTATACCCAGTGTGGTCATTGTTCACCTTCCTGGCTGGTCTTAGTTCTGTATACCAGTGTGGTCACTGTTCACCTTCCTGGCTGGTCTTAGCTCTGTATACCCAGTGTGGTCATTGTTCACCTTCCTGGCTGGTCTTAGTTCTGTATACCAGTGTGGTCACTGTTCACCTTCCTGGCTGGTCTTAGCTCTGTATACCCAGTGTGGTCATTGTTCACCTTCCTGGCTGGTCTTAGCTCTGTATACCCAGTGTGGTCACTGTTTACCTTCCTGACTGGTCTTAAATCTGTATACCCAGTGTGGTCACTGTTGTAACAGGCGCCATCTGTTCTTTTTAATAGCAAGTGCTTTTAATGCATACGTCGCTCGCGCAATGACGTCATCGCCCGGCGCCGCGTGCGTTCCAGCTTGGAACGCGGAAGTGCGCCGCAATTCACGGCGGTCATTTGAATTACTGTGATGCATTGCACCTGGTTACCTGCCTATAAAGGCATTTCGGGAACAGTCAAACATTGTTCTATTATTTTCAGCCGCAGCCGGCTTGGCTGCTATAGGACTACAGGTACCAGCCATCCCCAAGCTGCATATCAAGCCATCCTGGATGCCTGTTCTATACTACGGAATCCCAGCCTTGCTGCTCACACCCTACACTACAGGATCCCATGGCCTGGAGCCCTGCAAACGGATAAGTAGCAATTGTGTCACTTGTAGTTCAATAGAAACATCTGCTGCATACTTTCCACCTAAAACAATTGCTGATATTTGTTACGGCTTGTGGCTATTGACATACTACTTGGGATAGACTGTTGTACTTGTGACTGCTTGCTAAGGAATATCTTAAGGGACATCTACTCACAATTTACCTGAACTATATTGCCTCTCATATGCAACTATTAGTTGTCTCTACAACTCCTAATTACTACGAGCTATATTGCCTCTCATATGCAACTATTAAGTTGTCTCTACAACTCCTATTTACTACGTGCTTGACATAAGTGTAAATTACCTATGGGCCTTGCCCTGACTTGCTGAACATGTTCGCTCTAACTTTTCTATGCCAAGCGTTGATGGTATTTCATACCATCTCACTTAGTGGCCTAATACATCTCTATATGTCTATGTAGAGAACCCCCAAACTCCTGTTTACTGGGAGTGACGACTGGGGTCCCTTACTGATAATCACCTGCATATAGAGGTACATTGGAATCTTTAAAGTGTATACTATAAATTTAAACCCTAAGCTCTGGTCGCGTGTTGTAAAGCGTCCATCCTTAGCAGCTCAACGCCTTTTTTTATGTGAGAGAGAGATGATGTAGAGAACCTCCAAACTCCTATTTGTGCAGAGTGACGCCTGGGGCCCAATAATGAATTCTCACATAAAGAAGAGCATTGAAATCCTTGCTAACCGCAGTTGTGGTTCACTCTGTTAGCCAGAGCTGTTACAACTGTTCACCTTCCTGGCTGGTCTTAGCTCTGTATACCAGTGTGATCATTATAGACCATCTTGGCTGGTCTTAGCTCTGTATAACCAGTGTCAGAGGTGGCTCTTTAATTAGGCAAGTTAGGCGGTCACCTAAGGCCTCACACTCAGAGGCCTCGTGGCTGCCTAATTTGCCTCTGCTCAATCACTGTGTGATAGATCCGTGCAACTTTTTGCAGCCATTTTTATTCGGGTGAATTTTTTTTACCCGTTATGGGCACAAGTGGGGCCCCCGTGTCTAAGTTTTGCTTAAGGTCTCACAAAACCTAGAGCCGCCTCTGACCAGTGTGGTCATTATAGACCACCTTGGTTGGTCTTAGCTCTTTATAACCAGTGTGGTCACTGTTCACCGTCCTGGCTGGTCTTAGCCCTGTATACCCAGTGTGGTCACTGTTCAACTTCCTGAGTGGTCTTAGCTCTGTATACCCAGTGTGGTCACTTTCCACACTCCTTGGCTAATCTTAGCTCTGTATAACCAGTGTGGTCACGGTTCACCTCCTTGGCTGATCTTAGCTTTGCATACCTAGTGTGGTCACTGTTCACCTCTCTGTTTGACCTCAGCTCAGTATAACCAGTGTGGTCTTTATAGACTGTCTTGGTTGGTCTTAGCTCTGTATACCAGTGTGGTATTTATAGACCATCTTGGCTGATCTTAGCTCTGTATAACCAGTGTGGTCACTGTTCACCTTCCTAGATGATCTTCGCTCTGTATAACTAACCAGCGTGGTCACTTCTCACCTTTCTGGCTGATCTTGGCTCTTTATAACCAGTGTGGTCATTTTTTACCTTCCTGGTTGACGTCAGCTCTGTATAACCAGTGTGGTCACTATTCATGCTCCTTAGCTAATTTCAGCTCTGTATAACCAGTGTGGTCACTGTTCACCTCCCTTGCTAACCTCAGCTCAGTATAACCAGTGTGGTCTTTATAGACCGTCCTGGCTGGTCTTAGCTCTGTATAACCAGTGTGGTCACTGTTCACCTCCCTGGCTAACCTCAGCTCAGTATAACCAATGTGGTCTTTATAGACCATCTTGGCTGGTCTTAGCTCTGTATACCCAGTGTGGTCACTGTTCACCTTCCCGGCTGGTCTTAGCTCTATATGCCCAGTGTGGTCACTCTGTTCACCTTCCTGGCTGGTCTTAGCTCTGTATAACCAGTGTGGTCACTGTTCACCTTCCCGGCTGGTCTTAGCTCTGTATAACCAGTGTGGTCACTGTTCACCTTCCCGGCTGGTCTTAGCTCTGTATACCCAGTGTGGTCACTGTTCACCTTCCCGGCTGGTCTTAGCTCTATATACCCAGTGTGGTCACTGTTCACCTTCCCGGCTGGTCTTAGCTCTATATACCCAGTGTGGTCACTGTTCACCTTCCCGGCTGGTCTTAGCTCTGTATAACCAGTGTGGTCGCTGTTCACCTTCCCGGCTGGTCTTAGCTCTGTATACCCAGTGTGGTCACTGTTCACCTTCCCGGCTGGTCTTAGCTCTATATACCCAGTGTGGTCACTGTTCACCTTCCTGGCTGGTCTTAGCTCTATATACCCAGTGTGGTCACTGTTCACCTTCCCGGCTGGTCTTAGCTCTATATACCCAGTGTGGTCACTGTTCACCTTCCTGGCTGGTCTTAGCTCTGTATAC
This sequence comes from Rana kukunoris, assembly GCA_029574335.1. Classification (NCBI taxonomy): domain Eukaryota; kingdom Metazoa; phylum Chordata; class Amphibia; order Anura; family Ranidae; genus Rana; species Rana kukunoris. Next base: position 56,504 of record JAJQKJ010000925.1, on the reverse strand, counting down.
CCAGTGTGGTCACTGTTCACCTTCCTGGCTGGTCTTAGTTCTGTATACCCAGTGTGGTCACTGTTCACCTTCCCGGCTGGTCTTAGCTCTATATGCCCAGTGCAGTTACCATTCACCTTCGACCCACCTTGATCTCTTCCAGCTCAGAGACTCGGTCGCTGACCTTCTCCTGCAGAATGTCTTCTCTCTTCTCATACTCCTTCAGCAGCATCAGCTCCTCAAAAAGAGTGATGTGTCGGAGGTCGGCCATTTTCATTTGTACGTCCAGCTGCAGCTTCTTGTGTCGCAGGAGGCGGAGCTCGGCGTCAAAGCTAGTCACCAGGTCATTTATCTGCATGCGAGAAAGTATGTCGCATAAATGAGCTGGTCCGGTCCAACACAAGAATGTTGTATTTAAACATCTTCGGGTTCATCAGCCTATGATTATGCATTGCATGGAGAAGCGAAGAGACTCAGTGATGACATCAGAAGAAAGCCAGGAATTACGAATGCTCTCGCAAAGAAAATCCTTCATTGGCTACATGTATAAAAACACAATAAAGTAGATGCTAACGTGTTTCGGCTATGCAGCCTTCCTTATAGACGAAACACGTTAGCATCTACTGTATCGGTGTTTTTAGTTTTTCTACTGCATTTTTTTCTATTGTGTTGTGTTGTGTTTTTATACATGTAGCCAATAAAGGATTTCCTTTGCGAGAGCGCTCAGATTTGTCGGCTTTCATCTGATCACTACTTGTTATTTTGGGAGTTGACCACCCTAGCCAGAGCACCGGTCTCCAGCTCCTGGATCTTAGACATATCGTTAGAGCTCGGGTAAATTTCATTATCGGTGATGACATCACTGAGTCTAAAATAAAGTATGTAAACAATAGGGGGAATCAAATTATGGAGGGGTCTTCCAGCATGACAATGACCCAAAATATACCACCAAGGCAACAAAGAAGAACCACACTAAGGCCATTGAGTGGCCAAGCCAGTCTCCAGACCTTAATCCTATCGAAAGTTTATGGAGCGAGCTGAAACGTCCAGTTGTCAAGCGACAGCCAAGAAACCTTTAAGAGGAACTGCAGTCTGCTCACATAACTTGTAATAAAAACACCTTTGCCATTCTGAAGCTTCCCTCCAAACACTTTGGATATTATTTTATATATACTGTGATTCTGTACTTGCCAAATATTCTGCAGAAATCTCCTTCCCCCGAGTCTGGCTGCATCCATTTCAACCACTCGCTGACTGCCTAACGTACATTTACATCAGCAGAATGGCACGGGCAGGCAAAGCAACGTACCCGTAGGTTGCTTTAAAAAGTGTCGCCTAGCGGGCGCGCGCGGGCTCCTTCACCGTGCCCGCGGGACCTGTGGACTCGATGTCCGCCGGTGTCCCGCGATCATGTCATGGGGGGCAGAACGGGGAGATGCCTACGTAAACAAGGCATTTCCCTGTTCTGCCTAGTGACAGGACACTATTCGCCTGCTCCCCGTCATCGGGAGCAGTGATCAGTGTCGTATCACTTGTAACCCATCCACCCCCCCCCCCCACACAGTTAGAATCACTTCCTAGGACACACTTAACCCCTTTCCTGCCAGTGTCATTTACACAGTAATCAATGCATTTTTATAGCACTGATCGCTGTATAAATGCCAATGGTCCCAAAATAGCATCAAAAGTGTCCGATGTGTCCGCCATAATGTCGCAGTCACGATAAAAATCGCTGATCGCCGCCATTACTAGTAAAAAAAAAATGAATAATAGAAATGCTATAAAACTACCCCCTATTTTGTAGACGCTATGGGCCAGATTCTCATATATTTGCCCTGGCGTAGCGTAAGGCATTTACACTACGCCGCCGCAACGTAACAGAGCAAGTGCCGTATTCTCCATGCACTTGCTCTGTAGTTTGCGGAGGCGTAGTGTAAAATGCCCAGCATAAGGCCGCGGCTTGTATTTAAATTAAGCGCGCCCCCGCGTCGATCGAACTGCGCATGCGCCGGCCGGGGAAAAAGCCCAGTGCGCATGCTCCAGCTCATGTCGGAAAGCGCCGTTGAAACCGCCGTTAAAACGACGTGATTGTCACTACGCAATGCCATATTCGCGAACGAGTTAGTAAAACGACGTAAGCGACGGAAAAAGCCGACGCTGACCCGACGCCATACTTAACATGGCATCCGACGGCACCCGACGGCATCCGACGGTAAGGTTAACCCTCATATTAGCAGGGGGTAACCTTACGCGGACGAAAACGACGTACGCGACGACGGGGCGGCGTAAAAGCGATCAGGAATTGGCGTAGTAGCCTCATTTGCATAGGCAAATGAGAAAACAACGTAAAGGCCACCTAGTGGCCGGAGTTGTCATTACAACTACGATCCGCAAGTTTAATTGTATTACACTTGTCGGATCTTCAGGCGTATCTATGCAAAAGTGATTCTAGGAATCACTCGCATAGATACCCGGGGAAAAAAACGGCGATACGACGGTGTATCTGAGATACGCCGTCGTAGCGCCTCTGAGAATCTGGCCCTATAACTTTTGTGAAAAACAATAAATAAACGCTTATTGCGTTTTTTTTTTTTTTTACCAAAAATATGTAGAATACGTATCGGCCTAAACTGAGGGAAAAAATATATTTTTTATATATGTTTGGGGGATATTTATTATAGCAACAAGTAAGAAAAAAAATAAACTTTTTTTTTTCAAAATTGTCGCTCTATTTTTGTTTATAGCGCAAAAAAATAAAAACCGCAGAGGAGATCAAATACCACCAAAAGAAAGCTCTATTTGTGGGCAAAAAAGGATGCCAATTTTGTTTGGGAACCACGTCGCACGACCGCGCAATTGTCAGTTAAAAAGGGGCCCGGTCATTGACCAGCAATATGGCCCGGGGCTGAAGTGGATAACGGATGACATGACTCATCAGCTGTCACTGACACTTTATTTATTTTTTCACATTCGACTGTCAACAAGTTCCTCGCTGACTGCTGAATGTAAAAAAAAAGAAAATGGCGGTAATTAAAAATGATGGGAAATAGGCGATGAGTACCCCCTTGGTCCATACCAGGCTCTTTGGTTCTGGTATGAGCTTTAAGGGAAACTCCTCGCCACAAAAAACGGCATGGGGTACCCCCCCCAAATCCATATCAGACCCTTATCCGAGCATGCAGCCCGGCATGTCATGAAAGGGGGGGGGGGAGCGAGGCCCCCCCCCTTCTGAACCATACCAGTCCACATGCCCTCAACATAGGGGGGGGTGGGTTCTTTGGGGCAGATCTCCACAGCCACCAACCAGGGTTGTAGAGATGAGGCCCTTGTCCCCATTAACATGGGAACAAGGTGCTTTGGGGTCCCCTCTTTCCCCCCACCCCTTTCCTGACCTGGGTCTGGTATGAATTTTTCTGGGGCTGAAGTGGTTAAATACATATATATATATATATATATATATATATATATATAGAGAGAGAGAGCGAGAGAGATCTATGTCCCCCCTATTAGTTATGATGGGTGGACATACCTGTTTATAGATATCTCTCTCTCTCTATATATATATGTCCCTCCCCCCTATTAGTTATGATGGCTGGACATACCTGTTTATAGATCTCTCTCTCTCTCTCTATATATATATATATGTCCCTCCCCCCTATTAGTTATGATGGGTGGACATACCTGTTTATAGATCTCTCTCTCTCTCTCTTTCTCTCTATATATATATATATATATATATATATGTCCCTCCCCCCTATTAGTTATGATGGGTGGACGTACCTGTTTATAGATATCTCTATATATATATATATATGTCCCTCCCCCCCTATTAGTTATGATGGGTGGACATACCTGTTTATAGATCTCTCTCTCTCTATATATATATATGTCCCTCCCCCTATTAGTTATGATGGGTGGACGTACCTGTTTATAGATCTCTCTCTCTCTCTCTATATATATATGTCCCTCCCCCTATTAGTTATGATGGGTGGATGTACCTGTTTATAGATCTCTCCCTCTCTCTCTATATATATATGTTCCTCCCCCCTATTAGTTATGATGGGTGGACGTACCTGTTTATAGATCTCTCCCTCTCTCTCTATATATATATGTTCCTCCCCCCTATTAGTTATGATGGCTGGACGTACCTGTTTATAGATCTCTCTCTCTCTCTATATATATATATATATATATATATGTCCCTCCCCGCCTATTAGCTATGATGGCTGGATGTACCTGTTTATAGATCTCTCCCTCTCTCTCTATATATATATATGTCCCTCCCCGCCTATTAGCTATGATGGCTGGATGTACCTGTTTATAGATCTCTCCCTCTCTCTCTATATATCTATGTCCCTCCCCCCTATTAGTTATGATGGGTGGACGTACCTGTTTATAGATCTCTCTCTCTCTATATATATATATATGTCCCTCCCCCCTATTAGTTATGATGGCTGGACGTACCTGTTTATAGATCTCTCTCTCTCTATATATATATGTCCCTCCCCCCTATATAGTCCCTCCCCCCTATTAGTTATGATGGCTGGACGTACCTGTTTATAGATCTCTCTCTCTCTATATATATATGTCCCTCCCCCCTATTAGTTATGATGGCTGGACGTACCTGTTTATAGATCTCTCTCTCTCTATATATATATATGTCCCTCCCCCCTATTAGTTATGATGGCTGGACGTACCTGTTTATAGATCTCTCCCTCTCTCTCTATATATCTATGTCCCTCCCCCCTATTAGTTATGATGGCTGGACGTACCTGTTTATAGATCTCTCTCTCTCTATATATCTATGTCCCTCCCCCCTATTAGCTATGATGGCTGGACGTACCTGTTTATAGATCTCTCCCTCTCTCTCTATATATCTATGTCCCTCCCCCCTATTAGTTATGATGGCTGGACATACCTGTTTATAGATCTCTCTCTCTATATATATCTATGTCCCTCCCCCCTATTAGTTATGATGGGTGGACGTACCTGTTTATAGATCTCTCTCTCTGTATATATATATATCTATGTCCCCCCTATTAGCTATGATAGCTGGACATACCTGTTTATAGATCTCTCTCTCTCTCTCTCTATATATATATATGTCCCTCCCCCCTATTAGTTATGATGGGTGGACGTACCTGTTTATAGATATCTCTCTCTCTCTATATATCTATGTCCCTCCCCCCTATTAGTTATGATGGCTGGACGTACCTGTTTATAGATCTCTCCCTCTCTCTCTATATATATCTATGTCCCTCCCCCCTATTAGCTATGATGGCTGGACGTACCTGTTTATAGATCTCTCCCTCTCTCTCTATATATCTATGTCCCTCCCCCCTATTAGTTATGATGGCTGGACGTACCTGTTTAATGATGTTTTTCTGCCTATAGAGATTTTGAATTTCCTCGATCCGAATCATCTCCTTCTCCAGCTCTGACAGTTCTGCGTCCTCCTGGGCTCCGGCAGACATGGCGCGGTAGGACCTGACTGTTGTTGCGGTAGATGGCCTTGAAGACCAGGCCTGCATAACTGCAGCTTGCTGCTGCCCTCCAAACCCCTGGAAGGCTCCGAATGCCCCTCCTCCTTCCGCCCCCCGCGGGGCCTGCTTGGTCTGCTCCTGTTTGAATTTTTGGAGGGTCTCGCTGTCATACTGGAACTTCCTCTCGGGATTCTCCTCGGGGTGCATGGATGGCACTTTGGGGGTGGGGAGATGTTTGGAAGGGTCCAGCATGGACTGGGTGACTTGCAGCTCCACCACTAAACTCTTCATTTCTTCTATGGTCTCCACCTTGAAATCTCGCAGCTCCAGGATGGAGAGGTTCATGGCCGACTTTTGTTCATGGATCTGTATGGGGGGGGGGGGGGGGAGGGGCACAAAAAATGATAAAGGGCCCCACAATGGTGTGATGGACAGAGGAGAGAAGAGGAAGAACCAGCGACATCAAATCATAGCAGATTAAACCTTAATCCCAAACTAAAAACGTGATATATTGCCGCTTACCAACCATTAGATGTGGCGGCTGCATTACTTTTCTTTTGATGGTTGTTTTCCTCTCTGTTTTCACCTGGTGATCTGGCCAGTAACACACCTCCTGTATTAGAGCCCCCCCCCCCCCCACACTCTGGATGAAGTAGCACAGGGGGCACATTGGACAGTAGCATTGCCATCAGTCTGGGGGGAGGTCAGTGTTAAATGGACTAGCAGATTTAGATACACTAACAATTTGAAACCAAACCGGCTCACACTTTAACCACTTGCCTAGCGGGCGTTTTCACCCCCTCCTGCCCAGGCCAATTTCTCGTTTTTAGTGGCACTTTGAATGACAATTACACATGCAGCACTGTGCCCAAACACAACATGTATCAATTTTTGGAGACAGATAGAGATTTATTTTGTGGTATTAAGTGGGGTTTTTTCTTCTTTTTTTGCTAAACAAACTAAAACAAGACCGTAAATGTTGGGGGGGGGGAAATATTTTTACTTTGTTTCTGTTATACAATTTTGTAAATCATTTTTCTCCTTCACTGATGGGCACTGATGGACTGCACTTATGGGCAATGATGATGGGAAACTGATGGGTAATGATGAGGCAGCACTGATGGGCAAAAATGGGGCACTGATGATGGGCAATGATGAGGCAGCACTGATGAGGCAGCACTTATGGGCAATGATGAGGCAGCACTGATGGGCAATGATGAGGCAGCACTGATGGGAAATAATGGGGCACTGATGATGGGGAATGATGAGGCAGCACTGATAGGGATTGATGAGGCAGCACTGATGGGCAATGATGAGGCAGCACTGATGGGCACTGATGAGGCAGCACTCATGGGCAATGATGAGGAAGCACTGATGGGCAATGATGAGGAAGCACTGATGGGCAATGATGAGGAAGCACTGATGGGCAATGATGAGGCAGCATTGATGGGCAATGATTGGCAATGATGAGCCAGCACTGATGGGCAATGGCTGGCAATGATGAGGCAGCACTGATAGGCAATGATAAGGAAGCACTGATGGGCAATGATGAGGCAGCACTGATGGGCAATGATGAGGCAGCATTGATGGGCAATGATGAGGCAGAACTGATGGGCAATGATGAGGAAGCACTGATGGGCAATGATGAGGCAGCATTGATGGGCAATGATGAGGCAGCATTGATGGGCAATGATTGGCAATGATGAGGCAGCACTGATGGGCAATGACTGGCAATGATGAGGCAGCACTAATGGGCAATGATAAGGAAGCACTGATGGGCAATGATGAGGCAGCATTGATGGGCAATGATTGGCAATGATGAGCCAGCACTGATGGGCAATGGCTGGCAATGATGAGGCAGCACTGATAGGCAATGATAAGGAAGCACTGATGGGCAATGATGAGGCAGCACTGATGGGCAATGATGAGGCAGCATTGATGGGCAATGATGAGGCAGAACTGATGGGCAATGATGAGGAAGCACTGATGGGCAATGATGAGGCAGCATTGATGGGCAATGATGAGGCAGCATTGATGGGCAATGATTGGCAATGATGAGGCAGCACTGATGGGCAATGACTGGCAATGATGAGGCAGCACTAATGGGCAATGATAAGGAAGCACTGATGGGCAATGATGAGGCAGCATTGATGGGCAATGATTGGCAATGATGAGCCAGCACTGATGGGCAATGGCTGGCAATGATGAGGCAGCACTGATAGGCAATGATAAGGAAGCACTGATGGGCAATGATGAGGCAGCACTGATGGGCAATGATGAGGCAGCACTGATGGGCAATGATGAGGCAGAACTGATGGGCAATGATGAGGCAGCACTGATGGGCAATGATGAGGCAGCATTGATGGGCAATGATTGGCAATGATGAGCCAGCACTGATGGGCAATGACTGGCAATGATGAGGCAGCACTGATGGGCAATTATGAGGAAGCACTGATGGGCAATGATGAGGCAGCATTGATGGGCATTGATGGGCAATGATTGGCAATGATGAGGCAGCACTGATGGGCAATGACTGGCAATGATGAGGCAGCACTGATGGGCAATGATGAGGCAGCACTGAAGGGCAATGATGAGGCAGCAATGATGAGGCAGCATTGATGGGAAATGATAAGGCAGCACTGATGGGCAATGATGAGGCAGCACTGATGATGGGGCACTGATGAGCAATGATAAGGCACTGATGAGGCAGCACTGATGGGCAATGATGAGGCAGCACTGATGGGCACTAATGGGCATTGATGAGGCAGCACTGATGGGCACTGATAGGAAATGATGAGGCAGCACTGACGAGGTGGCACTGATGGGCTGCACTGATAGGTGGCACTGATTGGTACTGATGAGGTGGAACTAATAGGCGGTACTGATAGGCATCACTGATAGACACTGACGGGCAGAACTAAAGGGCATTGTTAAGGCTGCACTGATGAGCAGTGCCCCGATTATCAGTGTGGATGAGCCATGTGTGAGCTCTCCCCTCACCACACACTGTCAGCGGGAGGAGAGGAATGCTGAAAACCAGAAAATCCTGTTTAGACTCTGATCAGCTGTGATTGGACACAGCTGGTCACATGGTAAAGAGCCGCTGTAAACTGATCTTTACCCCAATCTGTGATCAGCTGCGTTCGAAGGACATCCGTTCGGATTTGTGTGCCGCGGGGAAGAGCAAAAATGGGAGGATGTCAATAGAAGCCCCCCGAAAACACGCGACTGCGCTATAGCCGCCATTTGGCGGTCGTGAAGAGGTTAAAGGCAATTACAGTTTATTTTCTGTACCTACACTAGTTGCACACTAGAGGGTGCTACATACAGTCTGTATCAAGCCTATCGAAGATGAAATGGCCAGACAGTAAAAAAGCTACCGGTGGTTGGAGAATGGGCATGCGCAGCAGGAGACACAGATTTGGGTCCCTAGAAATCATCGCCATTACAGCCCCTTGGACCACATCTGACTGCTGGGGTCCAAGGACCCCAAAAACAAGTTCTGGAGGAGCCACAATATGGCAGCGGGTCGGGTACCGGTGATATACGTACAATACTCTCCAGCATTGCCAGCTCGTTCCTCTTCTGCTCCGCATTGATACGCAGATGTTCCGGGACCGTGTAGTCCTCCGCCGTCTTCAGTTTGAAGTCCCCCATGTTTTCTTTGGCGTTTTTTATTGCCAGAACATCCTGCGGGTCCTCGTAGTCCTCGCTGGGTTTAGTCTTATATCTGGAGAGGAACAATATGGTGGTCATTCTGATGTCGCTGTAAAGCCAGAACATTATAGATGTCGTCCCCCTCCCCCGTGCTTTTCCAGACTCGCCCCTGCCATCGGTGAACCCAGAAAAGGGATCCGCCGGCCCTCGCATGCTGACCATAGAGGTTTCCGGTGGGCCAAAGGGTCCCTGAAGTCTCTATGATCGTTCGGAGGGTGGGTGCGGTCACACCTGGCCTCTGCTTTTAAAAATGGCGCTGCCTCGGCTGGGAAGCCGAGCTCTACTGACACCGTCCACTGCCCTACTGACACCGTCCACTGCCCTACTGACACCGTCCACTGCCCTACTGACACTGTCCTCTGCCCTACTGACACCGTCCACTGCCCTACTGACACTGTCCACTGCCCTACTGACACCGTCCACTGCCCTACTGACACCATCCACTGCCCTACTGACACCATCCACTGCCCTACTGTCACCGTCCACTGCCCTACTGACACCGTCCACTGCCCTACTGACTGACACCGTCCACTGCCCTACTGACACTGTCCACTGCCCTACTGACACCGTCCACTGCCCTACTGACACCGTCCACTGCCCTACTGACTGACACCGTCCACTGCCCTACTGTCACCGTCCACTGCCCTACTGACACCGTCCACTGCTTTACAGACTGACACCGTCCACTGCCCTACTGACTGACACTGCCCACTGCCCTACTGACACCATCCACTGCTCCACTGACACCGCCCCCTGCTCTACTGACACCGTCCCCTGCTCTTCTGACACCGTCCCCTGCTCTTCTGACACCGTCCCCTGCTCCACTGACACCTTCACTGCTCTACTGACTGACACCGTCCACTGCCCTACTAATACAGTCCATGTTTTAATACATTTGGGATGCACACCTTGCCGATTAGCGGGTGCTGGCGAACATCCACTGGCCGGCACCCATTGATTGCCTTGTGCTGTGTCTAATCTAAACAAATGGAACGTAACAAATTACTTTTTATTATTATTATTATATTATTATTTATTATATTATCATCATTTGTTCCGTTCCATTCGTTATTTTAGATAATTCGCAACTTCAGATCAATTTGTATTCGTTACGTTCACTAACAGCCACATTTGAAAGGAAATTCCTATACCTAGAATTTAATAGTAATTTATTATTAGTTTGTTAGTTATTATTTTGAATTTTCAGGTTTTCTTTATTATTTTTCGATTTTTGAATTTCTGAATTTTCGAATTTACAATTTTTTTAATTTTAGAATTCCAAATTTTAGAATTTTTATGAAAAAAAATAATTAATGAAACAAAAACAAACACATTTTTCGTCAGTGCACATGTCTATGAATCATACTCGGGACTGTCTTCAGAAACAGAACTCACAGCTTATCCCATTCTTGCTTCCGTTGGAAAATCTTCGATTTGGCCTTCTCCGCCTTTTCTATGACTTTGCGAATTCTTTCCACTTGACCTTGGGATCTCTTCCATGCCCACTGGTCGTGCTTCCGGGTCCCAAGACTGGGCTCTGCTACTAGACCCACTGCCACAACGCTCTGGGACCCTATGATATAAAACACAAAATAACCAGGATTTGAAACTGATCCATGAGTATATTGACTCATCATTTACTCATCATGCATACCTCCCAACCGTCCCGGATTTCGCGGGACTATCCTGCGATTCACTGTAAATCTCGCGGTCCCACGACCAGAGCTAGAGTCCCGCGATTCCGCGCCCCCCCCCACGGTCCGCGGTCCTTCGATTCGCGGTAAACCCCCCGCTCACCAACTGTGATCCGTGTAACCCCCCCCCACCGCAACAACTCCGATCTGCGTAACCGCCCCACTCAACAACTCCGATCCGCGGAACCCCCCCCCCCGCTCAACAACTCCGATCCACGGAACCCCCCCGCTCAACAACTCAGATTCGTGGAACCCCCCGGCTCAACAACTCCTATCTGCGGAATCCCCCCCCCCTCTCAACAACACCGATCCGCGGAACCCCTCTGCTCAACAACTCCGATCTGTGGAACCCCCACCCACTCAACAACTCTGATTCGCGGAACCCCCCTGCTCAACAACTTCGATCCACGGAACCCCCCCGCTCAACAACTCTGATTCGCGGAACCCCCCTGCTCAACAACTCCTATCTGCGGAACCCCCCCTCTCAACAACACCGATCCACAGAACCCCTCTGCTCAACAACTCCGATCTGTGGAACCCCCACCCGCTCAACAACTCTGATTCGCGGAACCCCCCTGCTCAACAACTCTGATTCGCGGAACCCCCCTGCTCAACAACTCCGATCTGCGGAACCCCCCTGTTCAACAACTCTGATCCGTGGAACACCCCTGCTCAACAACTCTGATCCGCGGAACCCCCCCTCTCAACAACACCGATCCACGGAACCCTCCTGCTCAACAACTCCGATCTGTGGAACCCCCACCCGCTCAACAACTCTGATTCGGGGAACCCCCTGCTCAACAACTCCGATCTGCGGAACCCCCCTGTTCAACAACTCCGATCCGCGGAACACCCCTGCTCACACCAACTCTGATCCGCGGAACCCCCCCGCTCAACAACTCCGATTGGCGGCACCCCCCCCCTCCTGCTCATCTTCTCATGGGTAGCGTTTGGCTGAAGCCATTTCATATCAGTGTTTACTCTTTAAATCACAATGGCAACAAAAACTACCCAATTGACCCTGATCAAAAGAAGCCCAAAGTTCTAGGAGGCCACCACCAAGATCGGGCAGCAGGAATTTGTCTAGCTTAGTGTAATGCTTCCTAGGAGTTCCGATAGGATCTGGCATATCTCGGTACATAACCACTTAGCAGTCAGGCATTTCCACCATACATGCATGTGGGATCCCAGTTCCTTACACCCTTTAAAACAAGGAGGCTAATCTCTGAGGATTCTTTTGGTTATCCCGTTTGGCACCCAATACCAGTAAGAATTGACTTTGTTGTTATTTTTCAAAGGCAGCCATGCACAAGGTGCAGGATTTTGACGCAGCCCATATTTGTGACCAATCGTCTTGCCCCAATTTAAACCACAGAAATGAATCTACTTTTTCAGGGCTAACCAAACCAGGACAGGGCTTTCCAGCAGACCCACAGTGAGGATCAATACAAACAATACAAACAAATGCACCATTACAGATAAAGGGGTTGATTTACTAAAACTGGAAAGAGCAAAATCTGTCTACAGTAGAAAATCAGCTTCTAACTTCAACTTCTTCAATTAAGCTTTGGCAATAAAATGTAGAAGCTGATTGGCTGCCATGTACAGCTGCACCAGATTTTTCACTTTCAAGTTTTAGTAAATCAACCCCAGTGTGTATAACATGAACATTTCCTGGTGAGCTCTCACCTGAATCCCGGTTCTCTTTAGCCATTTCCTCTTTCTGAAAGATGTCATATCGGGTGGGCCTTCTTTTAAGGATCATCCCCTTCATCTTGAAGTGTTTCTCTGGGAGAGACAGGAGTCTGTATGTGGATACCTGGTGTTCAGTGCTGATTGCACGCACCATCACCGTGTCAAACTCCACCTTATCCCGGAACCTGGCATACAACATGAAGACCTTTACTGGAAGAAAGACACGGTGTACCTGAAACTTTTTTAGGCAACCCGCCCTCCATTCCCAACACTGATGCTCTGGGATTGCGGGAAGCCCGCAATCCGGGCTTGTCGATCCGCCATCCCAGATCAGAAGGCATGTGGGCCGCGGGCCAGCGGTTGGGCACCTCTGTTCTGGTTCAATCGTTTTGTACTATGACTTTGCTTTACTGTTCCTCTCACTTAATTGTCCACCAGCAGGGGCATCGAGAGGGTGGGGCTTGGGGGGCTGGAGCCCCGAATGAGTCTCTGAAAAGCCCAGAGTCTATGAAATGCTGCATTCCATTGGTCAGTGTATGTAGGTCAGTGTATGTAGGTCAGGCAGGTCAGTGTATGTAGGTCAGGCAGGTCAGTGTATGTAGGTCAGGCAGGTCAGTGTATGTAGGTCAGGCAGGTCAGTGTATGTAGATCAGGCAGGTCAGTGTATGTAGGTCAGGCAGGTCAGTGTATGTAGGTCAGTTAGGTCAGTGTATGTAGATCAGGCAGGTTAGTGTATGTAGGTCAGTGTAGGTAGGTAAGGCAGGTCAGTGTATGTATGTCAGGCAGGTGAGTTTAGTGGTCAGCATTGATGGGCACTGGTAAGTCACACAACCTCACCCCCCCGCCCAAAAAAAAGCTGCGCCACATACAACACCACCCCAGTGGAGCACTATCTGTTATCTCTGCCCCGTGACCAAAGCCCTCACTTCCTATAGGAGCACCTTCATTCATCTCTCCTCATGACCCTAACCTCCAATGCAAGCACCTTCATTCATCTATCCTCATGACCAAAGCCCGTCCTCACTTCCCAGAGTAGTACCTTATCTCATCTCCCCTCATGACAAGAACCTCTATTTCCTAAAAAGACACCTTTCCTTATCCCCCTTCATGACCATTGCATTGACATCCCAAGGGACCACCCTTAGTCAACTCCTGTGATGACCAGGACCAAGACCCTTGCTTCCCAATAGGAGAACCAATAGGAGAACCTTCTCTCATCTCAAGTAATCACCATGGTGTTCACATCCCAGGGGAGCAACTTCCTTCATCTCTCATTACCATGACCCTCACTTCCCAGTGTGACACCCTCTTCTCTCCTGATGGACACGTCCCTTACATAGCAGGACAGAACCTTCCATGTCATTCGCTTGTCAGGAAAGGAACCAGGTGTGCACCCCCCCCCCCCCCCGGTTCATTTCCTGAATGATAGGGCAGATTAAAGAAGAAGGGCCTACAGAATACTAGGGATAGGGCTTGGCTCATGAGAAAAAAACTCACTTGATCCAAGACACAGAACACTCCAACCTATCTCATAAATGGCCAGGAGAGTTCCACTGGCCCATCCACCATTAATGCCATGTCAAAAATGATCTATAAAAGTCTTAAGAAAACATCTGTGTTTGCAGAGCAAGAGGAAGTTGCATAGTTAGTCAGGTTGAAAAAAGACACAAGTCCATCCAATTCAACCATAAAAAATAAAAAATAAAATAAAGAATATCGTACAATCCCATATACCCAACTCCATACCCACAGTTGATCCAGAGGAAGGCGAAAAACCCCAGCAGAGCCATGATCCAATTTGCTACAGCAGGGGGAAAAATTCCTTCCTGATCCCCCGAGAGGCAATCGGATTTTCCCCGGATCAACTTTACCTATAAATGTCAGTACCCAGTTATATTATGTACATTTAGGAAAGTATCCAGACCTTTCTTAAAGCAATCTACTGAGCTGGCAAGAACCACCCCTGGAGGGAGCCTATTCCACATTTTTACAGCTCTTACTGTGAAGAAACCTTTCCGTATTTCCGCCCCCTTGTCCTCTATGTTGACCGTAAAGTTCACTATATGGACCTCTTACATATTTGTACATGTTGATCATATCCCCCCTTATTCTTCTCTTCTCAGGAGTGAATAAATTCAGTTCCTCTAATGTTTCCTCATAGCTGAGCTCCTCCATGTCTCTTATCCATTTGGTTGCCCTTCTCTGCACTTTCTCCAGTTCCCCGGTATCCTTTTTGAGAACTGGGGCCCAAAACTGGACTGCATATTCCAGATGAGGTCTTACTAATGATTTGTACACATGATCTATCTCTCTCTGGAGTCCATACCTCTCTTAATACAAGAAAGGACTTTGCTCGCTTTGGAAACCACAGCTTGGCACTGCATGTTATTAAACTTAGAATCTACCAGAACACCCAGATCCTTCTCCACCATTGATTCCCCGGTTGATGACAGGTTCACTTTAGGATTTAATTTCACTTTATGTTCCGACATTTTACTTACTGGGCTTGCAGTTTCTTCAGTCCGATGTTGTGCTTCTCTTGCTCCCATGCCAGCTCCTTTAGGACGGTGCGCACGCTCTCCGACTTCTGCCGCTCCATTTCCTCGCGGATTCTGTGATCCATCTCAAACTCCTGCAGCATGGAAAAAAAATTGAAATGTGAACCGATAGGTGCATACATTCATGAATCGGGTCATCTGTCCTATCTCAATAAGGCAGGGGTCTCCAAACTTTCTGAACAAAGAGACAGCCTATTGCCGTTGAGACTTTAGGGAGGCCGGACTGGCCAATGGGAGTGGAAATTTTCCTGGCATCAGTGGGAGTAAACATCACCATATTTGGTATTAGTGGAGGAATAGTGCCCCATCATTGGTATCATTGGGAGGAATAGTGCCCTATTGTTGGTGTCAATGGGAGAAATTGTGCCCCATTATTGGTGTTCGTTGGTATAATAGTGCCCTAAGGGCCGGGTAAAGGCAAGCAAAAGGCTGCATCCGGCATGAAGAGTTTGTTGGGGACTTTCCAAAGGTGTGAGACCTCTGTTTTTTATTTAAAGTAATACCTGTGAGAATTTTAAAACTAACAAACTGCTAGCAGAGGTGAAGAGCGGACACAAAGATAGAAGCGTCTTCGTGTATCTTTGGATACCCCACAGTTTAGGCTTCCAGAGTGCTATGAACATGTTATGTTGCTTTGATGGCTATTTGGGCTAAATAGTGGTGTGGAAATCCATAAGGTGTAGTTGGGCAGCATGGTGTAGGATGGTGGTCTACAAACTGTGGCCCGGGGGCCAGATGTGTCCCTTTGCTTGCCTTTATCTGGTCCTTGGGGCACTATTCCACCAGCTGACACCAGTGATGGAGCACCATTCCCCCTCCTGACAGTATCAATGGGGCACTATTCTTATTGATATCAACAATAGGACACTATTCCTGCCATTTAATCTGATTGGGCATTTTTTTACGTCTACTGGACACCGTTAAGTCCCCCCTAAAGCCTGAAGAACAGTAAACTGGCCCTTTGCTTAGAAAGTTTAGAGACCCCTGATGTAGGATATATACTCAAGGATACATACGGCTCTTCCCATCTGCATGTGTTTTGGCAGCTCGGCATTCTTTCTCAGAAGCTTCTGGAACTCCTTTCTCATCTGGGCCAGCTCTTGACGCTTTCTGGCCTTCTTCTCCTCGGCTTGTTTCAGGAGAAGATCCTGCTGGCGCTTCTGTGTGGCATTCTCAATACTGGAGAAGAAACAGAGGGGTCACCTGAGATGTGTTCCTTCAAATTCATGTTGTGGTGACGTAGTAGTCTTGGAAATATGGAGGTATATGGTGTCTTGTATATGTAGCCCAAAACAATGAAAATAGTACCGCTTGAATGCCGCTCCAAATCTGCGTCAGTGTGAAAAGACTTGTGCAAAACAGACAGAATCGGCTTGTCAGGCTCCAGTAGACTTCAACAAAATGGTGGCCGTCTGAACGTGTTGATGTAGCGCCCCCTTACTTTCAGTATGGGCACTACGCTAAAGTTAGTGGGAGTCATGTTGCGCAATTTTGTTAAATTTGGGCTGCTGTCATATTGGAACTGTCCTGTGGCAGGCGCCATTTTTTGGGGTTCTGCGCTCGTTCCTGTTTCCAGGTGCGGCACCCATCTTCAGGGTGTGCTCATCCAACAGACCCTGGCCATATGGCCTACCAGGCCGGGGTCGCAAGTTACGCAGAGTTCCTGGCGGATGCTGCCGAGGGGCCCCAGTGACTTGCTGGGTCCCCTCACCACCAAGAGAGAGATCCTAGGCTGCTGACTGTGCGGTGGGGAGTCGGCTCGAGGAGAACCCGGAGGCAGGTTATCTGAGAGACTTGAACGAACCATCGGGGATCTAGTGACCGACACATTGACAGGTACATTTCTACTGTCAGTCGGTCACCCAACTGTGATTGATTGGAAAAATTTGCTTTGCTGTTCACATTGTCAGCATAGAGATTGTGGCAGAGGCCTCATCTGGCATCTTAAATTCAATCAGAGTCAGGTCCATTGTAAGGACCTGTTCTTTCCATCAACCTTAAAGTAGAACTCCGGCTGCCAGGCTTATGGCAGAAGTCTGTCCGGGGATCACTTCTCCCTACTCTGGCTAGAGTGGCGACTAGATATATTGTTACTGAGAGCAGGCTTGCTCTCCTGTTCATCCAAGCCTGATACTGCAAGGTTTTCTCCACTTCATCAACCTGCCCTATCTACCTTCTGTTGATGTTGGTCGTGTTGGACCCAAGAAATAAAGCATTTGGAAAACCTCAGCTACTGGCTGGACATTCGCTTACTGCTCCGCTCACTGATTTCACCCCTAGACAAAAGCTGAAAGGTAACGTAATACGCCGATCCCAAATCAACCAGCGGCTCCTGAGGGAGTATCGCTACATTGAATAAATGTAAATGAAATGGGTAAATGAAATGGCTTCAGCTCCTATTCTCCACCTTTAGAAATATCCTCTGAAACGCATCTGAGGAGTTCTCTTTAGGTGGAGAACAGGAGCTGAAGCCATTTTTTACCCATTTCATTTACATTTATACAACAGGGAGTCGCTGTCTGTGTGCAGATGGTCACCATTTTGTTGAAGTGATAGGATGTTTTCTATTGCTTTTGGAGACACCTTTGTCAGGTCTGGTGTTCAGTCAAGTTCTCCAACCTGTCAGATACTCCAACCGCTTAACTTCCGGTTTATTTAAAATAGGGTTGTCCCGATACCACTTTTTTAGGACCGAGTACAAGTACCGATACTTTTTTTTTTTCAAGTAGTCGCCGATACCGAATACTGATACTTTTTTTTAAATGTGTCCCCAAATGCAGCCATGTTCCCCACATATGCAGCCATGTCCCTCACATATGCAGCCATGTCCCTCTAGCCATGTCCTTCACATATGCAGCCATGTCCCTCTAGCCATGTCCTTCACATATGCAGCCATGTCCCTCAAATATGCAGCCATGTCCCTCTAGCCATGTCCCTCACATATGCAGCCATGTCCCTCTAGCCATGTCCCTCACATATGCAGCCATGTCCCTCTAGCCATGTCTCTCACATATGCAGCCATGTCCCTCCAGCCATTTCCCCCATACCTTTGCCGCCGAAAAGCCGCCGCATATTAATTTGAATAGCTGTTTTGCCCGCGCGTATAGACACTCCCCCTTGCTCGGGATTGGACAGATCACGATCACCCATCCAATCCCGAGCAAGGGGGAGTGTCTATACGCGCGGGAACACTACAGCTATTCAAATGAAAGCTGTGATGTTCCCGCACGCCGTTTAACCCATGCGGCGGCTTTCGATGCGGCGGCGCGATGTAGTGGCTTTCGATGTGGCGGCGCGATGCGGCGGCGCGATGCGGCGGCGGGGGGGGGAAGTATTCTATTTAGGTATGGGGGGTATTTGCGGGAGTACAAGTACTCCCGCAAATACTCGGTATCTAACCCTAATTTAAAACCAGCAGTAATTGGAGTTTTTGACGAATTGGTGGTTGGACACAACGCTGGCAACTGAATAGAGTCCGGTGCAGGATATTATGAGCGGAAATTCTCACTACGCTGCGATACTAGCCAACAAAATGGCCGCCTCCAAGGCGGAGACAACTTTGTCCTCGTTAGCCGTTGTGCTGTCAAAACAGCTCAGTCTTCCTGTACTGGACTCTATTCGGTTGTCAGTGTTGTGTTCAACCACCAATTCGTCAAAATCTCTGATTACTAAGGTTTTAAATAAACCGGAAGTGGTGCAGTTGGAGTTTCTGATGGTTTGGAGATATTGACAGAACACCAAGCCCATGGATCCAGCAAGTCCTATCACTGGTGGACTAAAATTAGGTCTATTGAGGCTTTAGTCCAGCATCTTGGGCTGTGAGGTAGACAAGAGACTTCCCCTTGAAAATGAAAGCCCAACTCCAGACAAAACCTGTTTTTAGTTTGAATAAAAGAGTGGAACACAACCTCAGTCAAGTGTTTATTCTACTTTTGTTGGGTGGATTCCTTTCACTTTCTATGTCAAAACAGGAACCCAAAAGGCACAGGAAGCAATAAAGCCCCAACAGAGTTTCAAACCGTTCCCCAACCATTTCCAAAACATAAAACATCAAATTCACCTGTCCAGGGTGCCCGCAATGTCGGGTCCTGAAGCCGATCCATCCCTCGGCTCTCGGGTGGAGGTGCCGCCATCTTCAGTAAGGGAATCAGGAAGTGAAGCCCTGCGACTTCGCTTCCTGGTTCCCTACTGCGCATGCGCAAGTCGCACTGCGCTCATCCCACTGGTCCCTGCTGTCTTCTGGTACCTGTGTGTCTCCCAGAAGACCGTAGGGGGGGGCGGAGTAGGCACTGGACATGGCGTAGGTCACCTCGATCACGAGGTGATTTATGCCAAGAAGTGGGAGAAAATACCTGTACTACACAGGTATCTGCTCCCTCCTCCCTCCTGAAAGGTTGCCAAATGCGACACCACCAGAGGGGGGGAGGGGATTCCAAAAAGCAGAAGATCCATTTTTGGGTGGAACTCCGCTTTAGGCAAAGAATAAACATGCACCCCATTACTTCATGAATCGTTAGAACATCACGTTTACCTGTAAGCATTAGGATCCTCAATATCCTCTGCGTGTTTTCCCCCCTCCCGGTTGGTCTGGAAGAGAATACAGATGGAGTTACGAGACTTGCTGACAAGGATATGCTTTGGCTTTGGCTTTCATACAAGTGGTGCAAATAATGATTTGATCCCCTGCAGAATGTGTAAGTTTGCCCACTTACAAAGAAATGAAGGGTGTATCATTTTTATCACAGGTGTATTTTAAATGATAGAGACCAGTGGCGGTGTGTCCATAAAGGACGCAGGAGCGCTACCCCCATTTTCCTGCACCCGTCAATCAACAATAGACAGATTCCTTTATTGCATGATTCTATCTATTGTCGCTGCTGCCGCCCCCTGTTCAGGTGTCTGGCCCCTTGTTGAGCGCCGGCCATCTGAATTACAGCGGTGGGGGTGTATTTGGAAGTGCCTGATTAGAGCCGTCGGCCTGTGGGCTCTAATAGGCTTCCAAATTGTTAAACAGCGTACACACTGCTGTGCGTTCCCTGTTTACACAGTGCTGTGTTAGGGAATCAAATTAATCGCTTCACCAACACTGACCCGCCTCTTAGCCAATCAGGTGCACCGGGTCTGGTTACCGGTCACCTGTTTGGATAAAGGGACAGGCTCTGCGATTGGATGCCTATTAGGCGTCCAACCATAGCAGAGATGACATGAAGAGGGTGGGAGAAGACATCGAGGACTCAGAGGGAGCGTGGAGGACGGCGCTGACCCGAGAAAGGTAAGTGCCGGGCGGGGGGCAAACTGGCAGCATTTGTTGGGGAAAACTGGCAGCATTTCTGGCGGCGTTTGATGGGGCACACTGGCAGCATTTGATGGGGCACACTGGCGGCATTTGATAGGGCACACTGGTGGCATTTGATGGGGCACACTGGTGGCATTTGATAGGGCACACTGGTGGCATTTGATAGGGCACACTGGTGGCAATTGATGGGCACAGTGGCTGCGTTTGATGGGCACAGTGGCTGCGTTTAATGGGCACAGTGGCTGCGTTTGATGGGCACAGTGGCTACGTTTCATGGGCACAGTGAGGCTGCAATTGATGTTTTTTTTTTTCAGTTTGTTTGCGGACCCTCCAAAAATTTTAAGCACCAGCCGCCACTGATAGAGACAGAATATCAATTAAAAATCCAGGGTGGAGGGAGGGGGGGGTGGTTCTCAGATTAACAGGGAATTTACTTAAAGCGGAGGTTCACCCAAAAATCAACTTTCTGCCATTAAATCCAGCAAACTGCTGACATCTGCAGTATGCTGGTTTTATTTTTATTTTTTTTGTACTTATCGTTTTATCAGCCATTGTTATCCGGCTCCGAGCGGGGATTCCTTCCGGGTATAGGGGTTCCTAAGCCAAGCAGAGTTGATTGACGGGCTGCTAAAGCGTCACGCCTTCCGAAAATACCCGAAGTGACACTTGGGTGTTTACGGCGCCTGCGCAGTCAGCTCTACACGGCAGGCGCAAGCGCCGTATAGCGCCGTAAACACCCAAGTGTCACTTCGGGTATTTTCGGAAGGCGTGACGCTTTAGCAGCCCGTCAATCAACTCCGCTTGGCTTAGGAATGCCTATTCCCTGCAGGATTCCCCGCTCGGAGCCGGATAACAACGGCTGATAAAACGATAAGTACATGGGGAACATTCCAGAGAGTGTGGGTGCAGGTGAAATGAAATTTACCTTAGGTGAGGGTGAAATGAGTGGTCTTTCTAGAGAGTGTGGGATGCAGGTAACACAACTGGTAAGGGTCAGTAGCCACCAGTGGCATAGCTTGGGGGGTGCGAGGGGGGCCTAGGCCCCTGGTGCAACATTTGGGGGGGGGGGGCGAAATCCCGTGCCAGTATGTGTCCCCCTCACACCATACTCCTAATTTCTATTTTCTGTGACCCCGCGCTTCGCCCGCCATGTTAAGTCTGGCGCCCTGTGATTGGGCAAAAGGGGTCATGTGCAGCAGGTGGGGCTGGCCTGTCCTCAATCGCGAAGGAGAGGGACTGGCCTTTGCTGTGGCCGCCATCTTCAACTCTTCTCCTCCTCATCTTAAGGTAGGAATAGGTCAGGGGAAGAGCTTGAGGACATTCAAGCCGAGGTACAGTTAGCCGGGAATATGACATGGGCAGTAATATTGCGGTAAGGATAAGGTGCAACTAGACCTACCCTTGGAGATGGCACTTTTGCTTTCTTGACTTTCAGGTCTCGTTCAATATCCTCCATGGAGAGAATGCTGAAGGTGAAGATGTTGCCATCGGCTCCGCAGGTCACCAGGTACTGGTCGTCATAGCTGCTGCTGATGGCTTGCATGCGGCCATATTGGTTGTCATGGACCCCGAGGGACCAATAACTGCCAATGGAGGTGAGTAGGGGGTCATTGGGCTGGAGAGGGTAAACCCGAACTGCCCCATCCTTCATCCCACAGTACAGCAGCTTCTTGTTGGAGCTATAGAGGAACGAGAGCCAAGATTAGAGGGCAACAAATATCCACCGGCTAATTGCTAATACTTTTCAGTAAACTCAACAAAATCAGAACGTCCAATACATTTCTTTTTTATCAGGTTATTTCATTTCCGGCAGCCAGAGGATTTTCACATTGCTGTAGAGGCAAGCGGAGGTGGGAGAGCTTTTTGTCACATGACTGCCGTGAAACCTTTTGTGCTGAAGATTTAGAAAAAAAACTGTACCCGAAAAATGTGTTAATTTCCGTTTCTTTTGTTTTTTAAGTCATTCGTTAAGATCGAAATTCTTTATGTCAAAAAAAAAATTGTAAAAATACGAAATTGTACAAAAAAAATCCGAAAATTAGAAAATCCAAAAATAATAACAAAAATGTGAAAAAAAAAAGAAAATGCAACAAGAAGAACGAATATCCGAAAAGTCAAAAATTCTAAATAATAACTAATAATAATTACCGTATATACTTAAGTATAAGCCAAGTTTTTCAGCACATTTTTTTGGTGCTGAAAATGCCCCCCTCGGCTTATACTTGAGTCACCTTTTTCCGCCTGATCTCCCGGATTTGGGGACACGGTACCCCTAACTTGGCACACATATAGCCCAACTCTTTAACTACAAGTGTGCAAAGTTTGTTGTCCGGGGGACCTACGGCCAGGGAGCACCGATTTATCAAAATCGGGCACACCTTCCATAGACTCCCATGTTAAACAGTAATTTGTCCCGTAAATTTGAGGACCCGGTTTCGGCCGGCCGTAGGTCCCCTGGACCCAAAACTTTGCACACATGTAGCCCAATTTCTCCCCTTCTATATACTCCCATGTTAAACGTAAGTCTAGTCATGGACACAGTGAGGCATGGGCACAGTGAGGCATGGACACAGTGAGGCATGGACACAGTGAGGCATGGACACAGTGAGGCATGGGCACAGTGAGGCATGGGCACAGTGAGGAATGGGCACAGTGAGGCATTGACACAGTGAGGCATGGACACAGTGAGGCATGGACACAGTGAGGCATGGACACATTGAGGCATGGGCACAGTGAGGCATGGGCACAGTGAAGCAAAGTGAGGCATGGGCACAGTGAGGCATGGGCACAGTGAGGCATGGGCACAGTGAGGCATGGGCACAGTAAGGCATGGGCACAGTGAGGCACAGCGAGGCATGGACACAGTGAGGCATGGGCACAGTGAGGCATGGGCACAGTGAGGCATGGGCACAGTGAGGCATGGACACAGTGAAGCAAAGTGAGGCATGGACACAGTGAGGCATGGGCACAGTGAGGCATGGACACAGTGAGGCATGGACACAGTGAGGCATGGACACAGTGAGGCATGGGTACAGTGAGGCATGGACACAGTGAGGCATGGGCACAGTGAGGCATGGGCACAGTGAGGCACAGTGAGGCATGGACACAGTGAGGCATGGGCACAGTGAGGCATGGACACAGTGAGGCATGGACACAGTGAGGCATGCACATGGACACAGTGAGGCAAAGTGAGGCATGCAGATGTACACCCTAGGCTTATACTCAGGTCTATAAGCTTTCCCATTTTTTGTTATAAAATAAGGTGCCTCGGCTTATTTTTGGGGCGGCTTATACTCGAGTATATATGGTAACTATTAAATTATAAGTATTGGAATTTCCTTTTTAAATTTGGCTGTTTATGAACGGAATGAATACGAATATATCCGAAGTTACGCATTATCCTAAATAACAAATGCTGCATCTAAACGAATGTAAATTAACAAATTAATTATAATAAATAATAATAATAAAAAAAATGATTATTATTAATTTGTTAAGTTCCATTCTTTCAGATGCGGCATTCGATAATTCGTAACTTCGGATAAATTCGTATTCTTTACTTTGAAGGCATCTAGGTACACATACCAGTAGCGGCTTCTATGGAAAGGCTTGGCCATTCT
Source organism: Rana kukunoris (assembly GCA_029574335.1). Lineage (NCBI taxonomy): Eukaryota > Metazoa > Chordata > Amphibia > Anura > Ranidae > Rana > Rana kukunoris. The sequence goes on along the minus strand of JAJQKJ010000925.1, from coordinate 32,462 downwards.
GATGGGCAAAGCTTCGACCTGACAGTGCTAAACCTTGACCCCTTCTGCACTGCCTCCTACATCCCTACTGACCAGGAACAGGGATGAACTGGCCATTGGGACTACCAGGAGTTTCCCGGTGGGCCGATGGCTCAGTGGGCCGGTTTTAGTGGCTTTCACTGTTATTATTCTGTGAGGTCCTATTCCCTCATTTTTGTACTAAATTGTCCAAAAAATCCTTTAAACAAAAAAAAAAAGATGTACAATAAATGTCCGCCCCGCATTCTCTGAGGGATGTGAGCACCTGAAATGAATCTTGTGGATGGGGTTGGTGTTGGTGTTGTCCATAGGCAAGACACTTAATGGCTCGTCCTTCCTTGTTGAAAGGTCAATTTGATCCTCGCTTTTGGAGAACTCACAGAGATAGAGGAACCCGGAGTCATATCCATCCTGCAGAGAGAAGGGAGAAAACATTTATGCCACGTCATGGACCACAGGACAATATGCGGGTACAAGTCCCGGCCTTGCTTGCTGTACCATGGAGAGCCAGAACTTCCCAGGGGAGGCATAGAAGCCGCACAGGATGGGGCTGGGCTCCTTAGGGACATAAAGTTCTGGAAGTTTCTCCTCTTTGTCATCATATGGCTCCTGTAACTCCTCCTCGGTCAGTTCCACTCCTTGTTCTTTCTGTTTCTGCACCCAGGCCTGGTGTTCCTTCAGCTTCTGCTCTCTGTTCTTCCGTATCTGGGCCAACTGCTCCTCTCTCTGGATTACACAGCACAAGAGATAAAAGGTTGTGTATTAGAACTCAGCATATCAAGGAGTGAGCAAACAGGAAGTATGTTACTGGCAGGATCACCAGGGGAAAATAAAGAAAAGGAATGTAAGCCACTACATCTAAGGACTAGTAAGCTACAATATATTGTAGGTGTGATGGTCAGGTGTTCACATATTGTTGGCCATATCGTAGGTGTGATGGTCAGGTGTCCACATACTGTCGGCCATGTTGTGGGTGTGATGGTCAGGTGTTCACATACTGTTGGCCATGTTGTGGGTGTGATGGTCAGGTGTTCACATACTGTTGGCCATATCGTAGGTGTGATGGTCAGGTGTTCACATACTGTTGGCCATATCGTAGGTGTGATGGTCAGGTGTCCACATACTGTTGACCATATCGTAGGTGTGATGGTCAGGTGTCCACCTACTGTTGACCATATCGTAGGTGTGATGGTCAGGTGTTCACATACTGTTGACCATATTGTATGTGTGATGGTCAGGTGTCCACATACTGTTGGCCATATCGTAGGTGTGATGGTCAGGTGTCCACATACTGTTGGCCATGTTGTGGGTGTGATGGTTAGGTGTTCACATACTGTTGGCCATATCGTAGGTGTGATGGTCAGGTGTCCACATACTGTTGACCATATCGTAGGTGTGATGGTCAGGTGTCCACATACTGTTGACCATATCGTAGGTGTGATGGTCAGGTGTCCACATACTGTTGGCCATATCGTAGGTGTGATGGTCAGGTGTCCACATACTGTTGGCCATATCATAGGTGCGATGGTCAGGTGTTCACATACTGTTGGCCATATCGTAGGTGTGATTGTTAAGGTGTTCACATATTGTTGGCCATATCGTAGGTGTGATGGTCAGGTGTCCACATACTGTTGGCCATATCATAGGTGCGATGGTCAGGTGTTCACATACTGTTGGCCATATCGTAGGTGTGATTGTTAAGGTGTTCACATATTGTTGGCCATATCGTAGGTGTGATGGTCAGGTGTCCACATACTGTTGGCCATATCATAGGTGCGATGGTTAGGTGTCTTTCTTAAAACTTTAGTCCAAGGCAGCTCATACCTCAATCTTTGACTTGATGCTACTGAATCGGAAGTATCGCAGAGGCAGATTAGAGATCTCGTAGGTAGAGACTAGGTTGTTTTTTTCAGCCCCTGGGGCCGGAATCTCTACAGCGAATCCATTCTCACATAGAACCAGTAATGTGTTTTCCTCCTGCGGGGACCAAACAAAATGGATTTTAGTGAATTCCACAGTCCATTCACACGTTAGCTTAACCCAGTGTTTCTCAATTCCAGTCCTCACGCCCCCCCAACAGGTCATGTTTTCAGGATTTCCCTCAGATGAAAAGGCTGTGGGAATTACTAAGGCAGTGAAACTGATCAAATCACCTGTGCAAAATAATAGAAATCCTGAAAACCTGACCTGTTGGGGGGGCGTGAGGACTGGAATTGACAAACACTGGCTTAACCTCACTCACATCCACTGGAATAATTCATTTATACACTCAGGGCCTGAAAGGGCCTCTCCCATCCCCAGCAACTTACATGTGACGGAGGAGACCAGTGCAATTCCTTAACCGGTCCTGGAACTCGGATGAATCCAATGGGCTCATAGGTGTCACCAACAGCAAAGAAGAAGACGGTTCTGTCCTTGCTCTATGGGGTAAGAATGGTTGCAGATGCAAGTTATAGATCAGGAGGAGAAAATTATAATAACATGTTTTGTTATATAAAAAAAGTTTCTTGGAACGTGAGCAACTTCATTTTTAACGTACAGTGCCTGCCGCCGAGAATGTGTTTTTAGCACGACAGCATCGCGCTGAATCTCGGCGACAGGCTGCCGATATCTCGCACTCGCTGGAATAGTAAAAGCACATTCCAGCGAGTGCGTCATAGAAACGACGGGGATCCGACGCGGATTCCCGCCAATTCTACACGTGGGCGGAGTTTTGTTATGAATCCTGAAGGAGAAATCCCCGCCGGATTTTTAAAAAAAATCCGGCATGGGTTCCCCCCTCAGGAGCATAACGGGCCCTTAGGTCTGTTATGGGTTGTAAGGAGACCCCCTACGCCGAAAAAACGGCGTGGGGGTCCCCCCACAATCCATAACAGACCCGTATCCAAAGCACGCCGGCCGGCCGGTCAGGAAGGGAGTGGGGGCGAGCGAGCGCCCCCCCCCCTCCTGAGCCGTACCGGGCAGCATGCCCTCAACATGGGGGGGTTAGGTGCTCTGGGGCAGGGGGCGCACTGCGGCCCCCCACCCCAGAGCACCCTGTCCCCATGTTGATGAGGACAGGGCCCCTTCCCGACAACCCTGGCCGTTGGTTGTCGGGGTATGCGGGCGGGAGGCTTATCGGAATCTGGAAGCCCCCTTTAATAAGGGGGCCCCCAGATACCGGCCCCCTACCCTAAGTGAATGAGTATGGGGTACATTGTACCCCTACCCATTCACCTGCAAATAAAAAGTGTAAACACAAATAAACCACACAGGGTATTGAAATATTTTATTAGTTGGCCGCCGGGGGGGGGGGGTGTGTATGATCGCTTTTATAAAAGCGCCCCCCTCCGGCGGGCTTCTGTGGGGGGTGGGTGCCGCCGTCTGGTTCTCTTCCGCTGCCGGGGGGGGCGCTTTGATAAAAGCGCCCACCACCCGGCGGGCTTCTTTCGACGTCTTCGGCGGCTGGGGGGTCTTCTCCCACTCTCCGGAGTCTTCTCCTGCTCTCCTGGGACTTCTCCGCTCTCCGGGGGTCTTCTTCTTCTTCAGAATTTGCCGCCGCTAACTTTGTGTGTTAGCTCAATTACTAGCGGCGGCGAGCCCCCTCTTCTGTGACGTCGTCGTCGTCGTCTTCTTCTTCTTCTTCCTCTTCTGTTCTCCAGATGTTGACGCGACGCTTCCTTCCGCTGTTATGCCGGGCGCGCGGGTCGCAGCGAATTATATAGGCCTGTCTTGTGACGTCGCAGTCCCATCATGCTCCGGTAGGTACCACGTGGTAGGTAGCACGTGGTACCTACCGGAGCATGATGGGACTGCGACGTCACAAGACAGGCCTATATAATTCGCTGCGAGCCACGCGCCCGGCATAACAGCGGAAGGAAGCGTCGCGTCAACATCTGGAGAACAGAAGAGGAAGAAGAAGAAGAAGAAGAAGAAGACGACGACGACGACGTCACAGAAGAGGGGGCTCGCCGCCGCTAGTAATTGAGCTAACACACAAAGTTAGCGGCGGCGAGTCCTGAAGAAGAAGAAGACCCCCGGAGAGCGGAGAAGACCCCCGGAGAGCAGGAGAAGACCCCGGAGAGTGGGAGAAGACCCCCCAGCCGCCGAAGACGTCGAAAGAAGCCCGCCGGGTGGTGGGCGCTTTTATCAAAGCGCCCCCCCCGGCGGCGGAAGAGAACCAGACGGCGGCACCCACCCCCCACAGAAGCCCGTCGGAGGGGGGCGCTTTTATAAAAGCGATCATACAACCCCCCCCCCCCGGCGGCCAACTAATAAAATATTTCAATACCCTGTGTGGTTTATTTGTGTTTACACTTTTTATTTGCAGGTGAATGGGTAGGGGTACAATGTACCCCATACTCATTCACTTAGGGTGGGGGCCGGTATTTGGGGGCCCCCTTATTAAAGGGGGCTTCCAGATTCCGATAAGCCTCCCGCCCGCATACCCCGACAACCAACGGCCAGGGTTGTCGGGAAGGGGCCCTGTCCTCATCAACATGGGGACAGGGTGCTCTGGGGTGGGGGGCCGCAGTGCGCCCCCTGCCCCAGAGCACCTAACCCCCCCATGTTGAGGGCATGCTGCCCGGTACGGCTCAGGAGGGGGGGGCGCTCGCTCGCCCCCACTCCCTTCCTGACCGGCCGGCCGGCGTGCTTTGGATACGGGTCTGTTATGGATTGTGGGGGGACCCCCACGCCGTTTTTTCGGCGTAGGGGGTCTCCTTACAACCCATAACAGACCTAAGGGCCCGTTATGCTCCTGAGGGGGGAACCCATGCCGGATTTTTTTTAAAAATCCGGCGGGGATTTCTCCTTCAGGATTCATAACAAAACTCCGCCCACGTGTAGAATTGGCGGGAATCCGCGTCGGATCCCCGTCGCTTCTATGACGGCTTTGTCTCCATCGCGGCAAGCCAGCTCGGCGCTGGCTCTCGCGATGGGGCTCGCAAGTGCTCAATCTCGCCGAGAAAGGGAGCGAGATTGACACAATATCCCAGTCACCTACTGTAATATTTAAAAAATGTTTAAAGTTTCAAAAGGTCAATTACTATTTATATAATCTAACCAGAACATTTTTTTTAGCTTTGTACAGTTTGGAGGAACCTTGTTAGGTGTTTACAATACCCCAAGGACCCTTGCCAGGAATTATAGAATCTCTGCCAGTAATTCCAATTGTGCTCACAGAATCTCTGCCAGTACTTCCAATGGTCAGGGATGGACTGGCCATTTGGACTACAGGGAGTTTCCCGGTGGGCCGATGGCTCAGTGGGCCGGCTTCAGTGACAGCGGACCGCCGCCCGCCTCCGCTCCTCTGTCTCTCCCTTCCCGCAGCGCTCACCTCCTCTCCCTCCCCGCAGCGCTCACCTGGGGGGAACAGAGAAGCAGGGGGAGGAGCAGGGACGACGACAGAGGAGCATGGGGGAGGGGACAAACAGCTGACCCAACAGCTATGGCCTGGGAGTTTCTCACTTCTGCCTAATCTTGTCCCATAAGGGGGGGCACCAAACTGATTCTTTGCCCTGGGTAAAATAATGTCTAGCTGCCCCACTGGTACTGCCTATAAGATACCAGCCGTTGTACTCTAATAAAGTAGAATGGCTAGTGGCTAGGGGGAGAGGGGGTGCGGGTGGCCAGGGGGGGGGGGGGTTGTCCGGCCGCCATGGGAGAGACCCGTCAAAGTGGGCCAGTCTGGATGAAGTCCAGGGCCAAATTTGTGTCCCAGTCCAGCCCTGCCAATGGTGCTCACAGAATCTCTGCAAGTACTTCCAATAGTGCTTACAAAATCCCTGCCAGTACTTCTAGTGATGCTCGCAGTATTTCTTCCAATACTTTTAATAGTGCTTGCAGAATCTCTGCCAGTACTTCTAATGATGGTCGAAGAATCTCTGCCAGTACTTCTTTTTTTTTTTTTTTATGTTAAATGTTTATTGGGTTATTACCATACAAATGGTACATACAATAAAAAACAAAAGAAACAAACGACAAATGGTAGGGAGATATAGAGCTAAGAGGCTCGAAAACATGGTAACATAGCAGCGGATTCCACAAACAGGGGGAAGGGTGGGAGAGGGAAAAAAAAAAGAAACAAGGGGGGAAGGGGGGGGTGGTGAGGGGGAAGGTGTATTTACCTGAGCACCATAATACACTGAATAGTACTGAGCATGAAAACAACAAAAACAGTACAGTATGACAAAATAGAAAACCCTCAGGAGTGGAAGCAGTATTTTCTAAACTAAGGGAAGGACTACCATGAGCTATAAATGTGAAACTTTGTTAGACAGATTTCCAGTTAGGGACTATGGGTGTCAGAAGGATTGGATAGATCAGTTATTTTGAGTTTGCCCAAGCTGTTGGTAAGGTCTTGCTTCAGGTACCAATCGGTATAACGGAATGGATGTACAATGGAAGATAGTTCTTCAGTAGTAAACGTGGATTCCATGTAGTTTCGCCATCTGGAGAAAAACCGGGTGGTAGAGGAGAAATTTAATACTATAGTGTCTAGTCTCTCAATGTGAAAAAGCGACAGTAGTGCCCGCTTAACAGCTTGAAGGGAAGGAGGAGATGTCATAATCCAGTGGCACATGATCGTTCTGCGAGCCGCAAGTAGGCAGATGTGATTCCAGTGTGAGAGTTTGGGTGGATCAGCTGATAAAGTAGAACAGGTCGGTGGGTCGCAGCCGAACAGACACAAAAGTGGACTTTTAGATAACCGCGTCTTACTGACTTTGAATATATAACTGAGTACTGAGTCCCAGAACTTGGAGATTTTTGAACATTCCCACAAGCGGTGTACAAGTGTAGGGCGGGGTGAAGAGCACCAAGGGCATTGAGCTTGAGAAGGTTCCGAAACGTTGGTCCGAAATGGATAATAAGCTCTATGTATGATTTTAAAGTGGGTTTCCCGCCAGGCTTCTGCAACAATGAGTTTACGAATGTGGCGATAGCTTTGCAGGATTTTTTCCGGGAGTTCAGAGTCATTGAAGATCGAGGACCACTTCTGAAATGGGGTAAGATGATATTTATCCGACTGATGCGTGATAAGATGTGAGTAGAGATTGGAAATAGAATAATCGTCTTTCTGGAGCACTACATCAATGTAGGATTTTCGAAGAGGATCCATTTGGGGCCCATGACAGCTTCGCAGATATGATCGCAGTTGATGGTAGTGAAAGGCATGAGAAGGTGGTAGAGAGAATTTATGCGCTAGATCCTGGAAAGATTTAAATTCACCCGGTCTTTCACCATAGGCATGATTGGCCAAAATGAGGCCACGAGACTTCCAAAAATCAAAGGCAGCATGGATAGTGGAAGGGGGAAACATCGGATTACCCTGAATAACAAGGTGGTTAGATATACTTGAGGGCAGCCCCAGCAGCCTCCGCACCTCCCTCCAGGCAATCACCGTGTCCCTGATAAGGACATTCGTTCGAAGGTGTAAAGGCAAAGCCTTAAGAGTAGAATGGAGGATGGCCGGGAGGGTATGCGGGAAAACTAGAGCCCCCTCAAGTACACGATTGGAGTACCGGGATTTACCAGCTAGCCAATCTAGAGCCTGCCTAAGTAGACATGAGAGATTGTAAAAACGTATGTTGGGCAAGCCCGCACCACCCTCGGACTTGGGGAGACAAAGTTTCTGGAGAGCTATGCGTGGTTTTTTGCGTGACCATAAGAAGGCATTTAAAGCCTTGTGCAATTTTTGCACATCCGAGTGTTTTAGTAAAAGAGGTATGGTCTGCAATGGATAGAGCAATCGTGCAAATGAAACCATTTTAAAAAGATGACATCTCCCAAAGAGCGAGAGGGGCAGGGCCGCCCAAGCTTCCAACTCCTTCACAATTTTCGTTATCAAAGGTGGGTAATTAAGAGTGTACAAGGATGAAGGCTCCCGACCTATATGAATGCCCAGGTATGTGATAGAATGGGTGGCTAAAGAAAATGGGGAGGATAATCGCCATTTGGCAGACAGCCGGGGGTTTAATGCGAGAACTTCACTTTTATCATAATTTATTCTGAAGCCCGAACTGACTCGAAAGGCCGCAAATATGTCACGTAACATAGCAAAATCTGAGAGGGGATTGGAAGAGAAAAGCAGAATATCATCCGCAAACAAAGCGGATCGAAGGGTTTGGTCTCCAACAGTGATACCACTAATACCATCTGATGAGTTAAGGATTCTGGATAGCGGTTCAATAGCTATATTGAAGAGCAAAGGGGAAAGGGGGCAACCCTGCCTGGTTCCCTTAGTTAGAGGTATAGTGTCTGAAATAAAATCCGGGGTAACAAGGCGAGCCGTCGGGGATGCATACATTTGGTATAAAAAACTAATAATGGAGCCCGAAAAACCGAATGCAGTCATAACCTGAAATAACCATGAAAGACTGATGTTATCAAAAGCCTTTTCGGCGTCTAAAGAGATAATGGCGGTATCATGATTTGGATGTGATTTGGCATGTTCCAGCGCTAACAGGACTTTTCGAATATTCAAAGTCGCTGAGCGCCCTGTAACAAAGCCCGATTGGGCCGGGTGAAGTAGGGAGGGGAGAATGTTAGCTAGGCGAGAGGCAATTATCTTAGAAAGAATTTTTACGTCTACGTTGATCAACGAAATTGGCCTATAAGACCCTGGTTGCAATGGGTCTTTCCCTTTTTTGGAAATCAATTTAATGTGAGCCTTGGCCCCTGTGGGGAGGTATGAGCCCCCTTCCCACATGGCAGTAAAGACATGTCTCAAAGTGTCGGGAATGAATTCGGTAGTCAGTTTGTAAAATTCGGCAGTGTAGCCATCAGGACCTGGCGCTTTAGATGAAGCTAGAGATTTAATTGTCAACTGAGTGTCTTCCAATGTGATAGGTGCATTAAGGGCTTCTAAGTGTGCAGAGGTGAGTTGAGGCAGTCGGACCTTGGATAGAAGCTCTTCCGCCACAGTTTGATCAGTCGGGTCCTCTGAATACAGGGCAGTATAGTAGTCTGCAAGCAGCTTACTTATTTCCGCAGGAGAGGTAACAAGGGAGCCAGCACTATTCCTTAAAGCAGAAATATAAGTCGGTCGTTTAGGACCTGCACATAGTCTGGCCAAAAGTTTGCCTGCCTTGTTGCCAAACCTGTGGAAGCGAAGGGTGGAAAACGATGATTTAGCTGCTTCCTGCTGTTCAGCCCAGAGATCAAAGTTCCGTTTAGCAAGCTTCCAGGCCTTAATGGTCTCCAAGGTGCGAGTATGTGCTAATGTTGCATGCGCTGAGCGTAACATTTCGCTAGCTTGCATATACTGTCGTCGGGAGTGACGCTTGAATTGGGCAGTATACGAAATAATCTTCCCTCTAAGGAAGGCTTTACCCGCTTCCCAAAAGAGGTTGGGGTCAGATATGTGTGCACCGTTAGTGGAGACGTAGTCAGTCCAGGCGCCAGAAAGCATGTGGCGAAAAGCTTCATGTTCCGCTAGATAAGAGGGGAAACGCCATGTAGGCGAGGGCGATGAAAAATTGATACCAGTGAAATGTACAGAAATTGGACTGTGATCTGAGATTACTGTGTCGCCGATGTCAGCGTCACGGAGCGATGGCAATAAAGCTGGGGACGCAAAAAAATAGTCAATTCGAGAAAAAGAGTTGTGGGGGGGCGAAAAAAAAGTAAAATCCCGGTCAGTCGGGTGGGTTAGACGCCAGAAATCAATAAAGCGCAGTGAAGAGACGGCTTGATCTAAGAGGGACTGGCCTACAGTTAGAGCACTCGGACTCTGCGTTTTCCGAGATCGAGTACCTTCTCTGTCTTCCAGTGCATGCATAACAGAATTAAAATCTCCCCCAACCAGGTGCATAGCCTCGGGAGCAGTGAGAACCCAGGACACCATGTCTTGAAAAAAAGGAATATCAGGAGAGTTGGGAGCGTATATGTTGGTGATGGCAAATTCCCTAGAATTTAGTGATAAATGCAGAGTCACCTTGCGGCCAGTCGAGTCAGTCCGGAGATCACGAACGGAATGTCTCAGATTTTTATGTAGCAGAATAGCCACCCCAGCTTTGCGGCCTATCGCCGGAGAGCCATAAACATCCCCCACCCATAACTTGCGAAGACGTGGTAAATCATCAGCGGACAGATGGGTCTCCTGTAGGAGAGCCACATCAGCCCGGAGACGCTTTAAATGTCTGAGAACTTGCATACGCTTATTGGGGGAACGAAGTCCCTTAACATTCCAAGATACCACCTTCAGGTCACCCTTGTCACTTAAATGGGCCATAGCTGTTGAGGGAGGGATTTGAAAAATGACACCACAATATAGAACCTCATGACAGTCATATAAACATCAGCGTGGAGGGCAAATACATAGTGGGGTACTGCTGGGGGAAGAGGTGCATAAGATTCAGGTAGCTTAATCAGGTAATAGGGGGAAGATAAAGAACAAAAAAAAACACAACAAATAAAAAATAATGAAACCAGGTAAAAAAAACACCTGGTGTACATCGCTGACTCCACTTTTTTCCACATGGGGACCAACTCTCATGCAGAGCTCCCGCTAATTGTCTGCTCCTCCTCTAAGGTCGGAGATCAAGCCCCGGGGGAGGAAGAAGGGTGAAAGGGCAAGTGATGACATACCCCACAATAAGAGGGAGAGGAAGAGGAATCAGGTGTGGTGAGGGGGAGGGGATCATCAGTCATCAGGCTATAATAAGCAGCACAAGAATAATGGAGTATAGGTTCAAGTTATCAGCCCACCGATGGAACAATAAGTCGGCAGAAAATAACAGGCATACAAAAAGTTAAAACAAACCATGTCAGATATAACACACTAGTAAAACATTACCGTGGCTCTATAATATACAGCAGGCTGGAGGGCACATAGCGGGCAAAGATCAAAGTTACCAGTTCCCAACAGAATACGGGGAGCAGCATGGCATGGTAGAGAGTTCAGCGATTTTCAGAGCCCTTAGCCTGATTAGCAAAGCGACCACGCTTGTATGGCGGCTTTGCAGGACTGAGCTGATTTCCATTAGAGGGTCGAGACAATTTACTCCCAGATGAGGGAGAGTTGTCGGCTGGATGATTGAGCTCCGTGTCCATGTCAGAGGGATTATTGATGTAGTGCTCCGCATCTGCTGGTGACGAGAAGGTGAGATTTTCCCCTGTGGGAGACTGCATGTGCAGAATAGCAGGGTAGGCAAGGGTGAATTTGACATTATTGCTGTGCAGGGTTGAGCAGATTAGTGAAAACGCCTTACGTTGCTTCATTACCTCTACTGAATAGTCTGCAAATAACAGCAGATCCGTGCCTTCAACAGTGAGCGTGCGCGAGCGCCGAAATTTTTGCAAAATAGCATTCTTGTCAGCGTAGTTAAGGTATCTGACAATAACTGGTCTAGGTTTGGTACGTTGTTCTGTACGCTGGCCAATGCGATGCACACGTTCAATAACACAGGGGGTGCGAACACCTAGTTGGGCAGGAATGACAGTGGTGCAGATATCTGCGAGCTGCATATTGGAGAGCGATTCAGGCAGGCCAATTACCCTTAAATTATTGCGTCTTCCGCGATTTTCCAAATCATCCAATTTGTCCCACAGGTCCTTATTGGAGTGAGAGAGACGAGCAAGGACAGCAGAGTGGGCTGCATTGTCATCATCCAGCATTGAAATCCTTTCCTCAGCATGCGTGATCCTGTCAGCCTGAGCTCTAAGCTCGACATGCAGCTGCTCCATCCCCTTCTGTACTGCAGCATCCACCGTAGCAGCCAGGGTGGGTGTCAGCAATGCCACTACTGCTTGGGCTATGTCAGCGGGGGACATGGGGTCACTAGCCGCGGTGCCTGTGTGTGGATGGCTCTGTTCCGTCGCGCTGGGAGCGGCGGCCATCTTGCCCGCGGCTAACACTGTGTCAGCCGCGCTTTGTGCAGAGGAGAGCGATCGGATGTTGGATCGCTCCACGAAACGATCCATCGGGGTCCGGACAGTAAGCTGAGGCTGCGGGGGTCCCCCAGAGGCAGCAGCAGGCTTTAAAGCAGGATTCAGAGAGGAGAGTAGCGGGAGCGATATCTGCTTACCTCCTCCTCATGTGGCGCCGGAACCGGAAGTCTGCCAGTACTTCTAATGCCGCGTACAGATGATCGGACATTCCGACAACAAAACCGTGGATTTTTTTCTGACGGAATGTTGGCTCAAACTTGTCTTGCATACACACGCGGTCACACAAATGTTGTCGGAAATTCCGAACATCAAAAACGCTGTGACGTACAACACTACGACAAGCAGAGAAAAATGAAGTTCAATGATTCCGAGAATGCGTCAAATTCATTCCGAGCATGCGTAGGATTTTTGTGCGTCCGAATTGGCAACAGACGATCGGAATTTCCGACAAGAACTTTTGTTGTCGGAAAAGTTGAGAACCAGCTCTCAAACATTTGTTGTCGGAAATTCCGACAGCAAATGTTCAAGGGAGCATACACACGGTCGGATTTTCCGACAACAAGCTCACATCGAACATTTGTTGTCGAAAATTTAGAACGTGTGTATGCGGCATAATTGTGCTCGCAGAATTTCTGCCAGTATCTCCAATGGTGCTCCCAAGATGTCAGGCAGTACTTCCAATCGTGCTCGAAGAATCTCTGCAAATACTTTCAATGGCGCTTGCAGAATTTCTGCCAGTAATTCTAATTGTGCTCGCAGAATTTCTGCCAGTACTTCCAATGGTGCTCCCAGGATCTCAGGCAGTACTTCCAATGGTGCTCGCAGAATCTTTGCCAGCATTTCTAATGGAGTTTTCAGAATATCTGCCAGTACTTCCAATGGTGCTCCCAGGATCTCAGGCAGTACTTCCAATGGTGCTCACAGAATCTTTGCCAGTACTTCCAATGCGGCTTGCAGAATCTCTGCTAGCATTTTCAAGGGCGCTTGTAGAATTTCTAGCAGGATTTCCAAAACTCCCTGAAACAACAGTGGGCATATCCTCTGACCCAAAGGCTATTAAGCATCATCATTGGAAGTGTCTGGTGCTGCCTTCTCAAGACCTACCCCTTGTTATGAATAGCTATAAAACGTACCCATAAGATCTGACCTGGATTGACCTGACTACTCTCCTGCTTACCACCTGCCTCAAACCCTGCCGATCCTTACTAAGCTCTTGCCTATCCCCTAGTGTCCCCTCAGTCTGCACACCATAGCCATTCTGTTCTCATTGGTCTCCCTCAGGGCCGATCCTAGGGTCACAGATGCCTGGGTGCAGAAATATTTCTGGCGCCCTCACATGGGCGTGGTCATCTTTAATAACTCCTCCCCTTTACAAATGTTTCTAGGGCTACGACTTAAACACAGAGATGCTCCCCTAAGAAGTCTTCATTAGTGTCCCCCATCAGAGTCCCACCAGCAGGTGTCCCCCATCAGAGCCCCCCACAGCAGGTGTCCCCATAGATCAGTACTTGTCCAATAGATCCATGTAGCTTGGGGCGTGCTGGAAACAGAAGCACATTACAGGGGGCGGGGCATACATGGCATCTTTGGTTACTTGGAGGGTGGCACTCAGAGAGCATTTCTGGGAGTGCACGGGTTGATTGGCAGCAGCTCCGGCCAACCCAGAAGCCTCTCATCACACCGCCTATGGGAAAATAGCCGACACACGCAGAGGGGGCGGAGCAGACAGGAGACTGCTCCATGGACACCAGACAGAATTAGTTAGTGGAGCCTAGTACCTGAACGTGTTCCGGTACTAGGCTCCACTGTGGTACCCAGCCCGGATTCCGGGGACAGTGGGAGGTATGTGCCCTTGTCAGTTGCCAGCGGAGAGAGCAAGCGGGGTAGGGAACCGCAGCACCAGCTACATGTGCTCCACCTCTGGACACAGACAAGGAGGAGGGAGGGGAGCACTTTGAAGCTTCGGTGCCCCCACCTCTGCGGCGCCTGGGTGAGGAGCATACCGTGCACCCTGCCTAGGATTGGCCCTGGTCTCCCTCTCTTTTACCTGGCGGCACCCACCATGCCAGTCTCAGATTTGTGGATGGCAGCATAGAGTCTAAAATACATTGGGGAGGGGGTGCCCATTGAGGTAAAGAATGTTCCCAGGGTGTGTGTACAGCCACCTTATCACTTCCAGTGGCCGCTAAAAGGTTAAAATAAAAATATTTTTTTTGGCTGAAGTTGAGCTTATAAAACAACACAATAAAAAACGTCACCCCGGTGGCGAGGATCTCTCCATTGCGTTCGTAGGCCAGACATGTAACGGGGGCCTCATGTGGTTTGAACGCTTGCTTCAGACTGATTGCAGCATCCTGAGTGCCGCTGCGCCCGGACAGAAGTTTCCTCTCGGAGGAGTTATAGACCTCCAAGATACGGATGACTCCATCCTGAAATCCCGCCACAAATAATCCTCCTTTAGGGTTGACCTGTAGAAGACAAGACCAGGGACAGAGTAAGCAAGGCCCATAGTCACAGGATATTGGTCAGTTTCCTCGATCAGGTCACATGACTGTGTGAGAGGCGGAGCCTAGCTACTCACCATGCGGGGAGCCCAGATCAGCGATGTTCCTCCTTGTTTAAACTTCATCTCCACTAATGGAAGCTTCCCGGCAAAGTCATAAATCCTCACCGATCCTAAACAGGAAAAATATTCAAGAAGACACAAAGTAAAACTCAAGGTGGATGTAAAAGACACAAATAAATCCATTATAAGTACCTAAAAATTAACCTGGTACAGCAGAGCTCACACAGAGAGGGAAAAACAGGCGCACAAGAAGCATGCTGACAGAAAAAGACAGAGAGATAAACCCAACAGTCTGCTGCTTCTCCTTTAACTATCCAATCACAGGCTGGGGGAGGGACAAGACCTGTGGGTGTTGCTAAATTGTAATAGAGAAAAAAACAGGTCTTCTGCCCTGCCAGACAGAGCTGTGCTGTTTGGCAGAGCTGTGTAAATCTCAGGATTGGATGGATAGAAGTACAGGGGGAGGGGAAGAAGGATGGAGGGGGAGAGAAAGAGAGGAGGAGAAAGAGGCATGAGGAGAGGGAAAGAGAGGGAGGGGGAAAGAGAGAGGGAGCTGTGCTGTTTGGCAGAGCTGTGTAAATCTCAGGATTGGATGGATAGAAGTACAGGGGGAGGGGGGAGAGGTGTAGGGGGTGAGGAAGAGAGGAGGAGGGAGAGGGAGGGAGGGGGATAGAAAGAGAGAGAGCGAGAGAGAGAGACTATGCCCGTCCCTCCCTCTGCTGCCCATTCAGAGAGGCCTTTGTATTTTGTGAATGTGTTCACATAATACAAAGGCTTCTGTGAATGGGCAGAAAGAGAGGAGGGGCAGACATAGCTGCTACAGCAACTCTCCTGTTAAAGATGCAGTGATCAGAAGGATCAGTGTCGGGATTCCGAAATCAACAGTGAACATGCAAAGCAGTTGTTTGGATAATATTTATAATAGGTGTGGACTGAACGCACGGTCTGATGATGTCGTTGCCATGAGGTACGTGGAGGGAGAGGCATCTAAGGCATTAATCTCCCCGGCATGGAAGGAGAAGAGCTGTTCGGGGTCCTGGGTCTGGAGGAAGAATATGAAGAAGAACCAATGTAAATGCAGAGCCATGCAACACATTATCATCGCTACAGGTATAAACAGGAGGTAATTTCACTGGTCATGACTATTCGATCTGTACCCTCCCTTTATAATGGGAAGCTGCCATCTGCCATCGTGGATGTGATTTCAGCAGCCCCAGCAAACTCACAGCTGTCACTCTAGTGACACTGTATACTAGGGGTAGGCAACGTTTCAGGGGTTGAGATCTACCTGACAACATGGAGGGAATCAAAGATTAGGAAAGGGGGTGCCTCTGCCTCCTTCACATTACCCCCCAGACCCTGTTGTGTCTTCTGCCCCCCATAACAGGGTCCTCTGCCCCCCCTCCCATAGTAGTGCTATCTGCCCCCTTCACATATTCCCACCACTGCAGTGTTCTCTGCCCCCCCCCCCACACACACACACAGAGTAGTGTCCTTTGCCCCCCTCACAGTAGTGTGCTGTGACCCCCCCATGCAGTGTCCTATGCCCCCTTCACATCACCCCTCCCCCACAGTAGTGTCATCTTCCCCCTTCACATTAACCCCTCTAGTGTTCTCTGCCCCCTCCCCCATAGCAGTGTACTGTGCCCCCCCTTTACAATTCCTTCCCTCCTCCCCCACAGTAGTGTCCTCTTCCCCCTTCACATAAACCCCTCCTCTTCACTGCAGAGCGGAGAGTGGGAGGCAGCACAGTACTGGATGGAGGACCAGAGCGGGAGCTGCCTCGGTTAAAGCGGCGGTTCACCCTAAATCTACTCTGTCCCATCCGATCCAGCATATTGGCGTCAGCGCCAGTATGCTGTTTTTTTTTTTTTTTTTAATTGCTCTACTCACTGTTTAATGAATAATTTTCATTTCTGTCCACCGCAGGTGAATGGCGCTGCTATAGCGCGTCACACCTTCCAAAAAATACCGGATTTAGGACTCGGCTATTTCCGGCGCTATACGGCGCCTGCGCACAGACCTAGGAGCTGACTGTGCAGGCGCTGTATATCTCTGAGTCCTATGGCTATGGCGCATCACTCCCTCAGAAAAAAGCCGAAATAGGACTCGGAGATATACGGCGCTTGCGCAATCAGCTCCTAGGTCTGTGCGCAGGCGCCGTATAGCGCCGGAAATATCCGAGTCCTAAATCGGCTATTTTCAGAAGGAGTGACGCGCTATAGCAGCGCCATTCACCCGCGGTGGACAGAAATGAAAATTATTCATTAAACAGTGAGTAGTGCAATTAAAAAAAAAAAACAGCATACTGGCGCTGACGCCAGTATGCTGGATCGGATGGGACAGAGTAGATTTAGGGTGAACCACCGCTTTAACTTTTCACAATAACAAGCTGGTAATTGGTTGCTAGGGCCACCTGGCTTCCTAAAAACCAATCACCCGCTGATTAACTTAAAAAGTTAACTGAGGCAGCCCCTGCTCCCGCCTCCCATCCAGCACTCTGCAGTGAAGACGAGAGCGGTGGAGGCTGAAGGGGAAGGACTGGCAAAACAGGGCCCACGGTCAATGGGTAGATCGCGATCACCCGCTTGCCAACCCTCTATACCAGGGGTGTCAAACTCAATTTTATCGTGGGCCGCGTCAGCATTCTGATTGTCCTCAAAAGGGCCAGTTGTATTTGTAAGATTAGATGTCCAGCGCTCCCCGTCCCTTTACATTAGATGTCAAGAGCCACGCCACCATCAGAAGTTGAGTCCCCCACTCTCCCTTACATCACAGTGCACCCCCTTTCCTTATGCTGCTGCTGGGAAGAAGCTGGATGCATTGCTTGAAAGCAGAAAGTAGGGGTCTGGAGGAGGAACAGAGGAGGGCTGGAGCTGCAGGAGAAGTGCGAGGGCCACATAAAATGGCCTGGGGGGCCAAATTCGGCCCACGGGCCTTGTGTTTGACACCTGTGCTCTATATTATATACTATTCCTTCCCCAGAGCTACATAAAAGGTTATGTAGAGAGTTAAGGGGAGGAGGAGCTGGGCCAGCATAGAGAGTAATTAGACACTCCCATAAGAGGAGAAGAGGGCTATGATAAGCAGGGAAGGAGATGTACTTTCTGCATATGTAAATTACAGGGACAGATAAGGAAAAATAATATTACTATATTTGAAAAGGACAGGTCCAATTTCCAGATTCCACCGCAGGCATCCTAAAAAAATAAAAAGAGGAATTAATTAAAGAAGGATCATATTTTCTAGATATAACTCCAGTTATCTCCACATAAATGATGAGTTTAAAGAACAACTCCAGTTTGGTAGAACCTTGATAAGTCTGGTATACCTGAGCAAACCACAAAGGTGAGTCATTTTCTTTTGTCTTCACCATAAAGCGAAGGTTTACATTCTTCCCAACCAACAGTTCATTCATTGGTTCCATTTCCAGTAGCCCAGTGTCATCGATGGTGTCAGCGGTGTCCACAGCCTCAAAATCCCAGACCTTTACAGAGGAAAATGGATGATGGAGAGGAAGTCACAATCACGCTGCTTTAAAAAAAAGGCCTAGTGAAGTTCTGAAAACACATTTTGTACTCACCCTAACATATCCATCCACTCCAATAGTGATAAGCTCGCCTTCATCCAGAACAAACTGGTTAATCGGACCATTATGGCATTGCCTACGTCCTCTTCTGCAGATCTCCACTTTGATGAGACCTCCTTCCCAAAGCAGCATGTTTCCCCATTCAGAGCCTGATATCACCTGAAGGATTAGAGGCGAGTGGGGTTGAGACCGTACCCATTGCAGTACCCTAAAAACCATCAAACTCACTGAAATTTGTTTTGATTTTCTTAGGTTTAAATTCTTTCTCCTTTAACCTGTCATCCAGGTTTAAGTATTAAATTCATAAACTTTTGTCTTTGGATAAAAATCCATCACACCTAAAGTACTTACTGACATATGAGACTGTTCCTGGCTTATCTAAATTAGCAATACAAATTGACATGGCTTTGCCTATAATGGGGTAAATTATTCTTAGTATAAAATAATCCCTTTTCATTACCTACACAAAAGTACTTAGAGTTTTACCTTTCCATCTGGTAGTTCCACATATCCCTCTATATCAGTAAATGAAGTCTTTCCAAATCTCCCAAGTTCTCCCTGAAGCTTTAAGCCAGTAAACGTGTGTGCCATTTTCCAAAATCTAGGCAGGAAGAAGGTAGACACTCGATAGTAAATTTCAATTATTTTATAATAAATTTCTATAAGGGTAAACCATTTATCCAGCCTTGGTAAAACATGAAGATCTCACCTGATGTGTCCTGTCCCACAAGTGGTCAACTGTTCCTCATTCTCTGGAGAGAAGGTGACCTGGAAGACATCCTGGGAAGAAGCCTTCAGTCTCAGCATGATCTTCTCCTGTTTCCAGTCCCAAATTGTCAACATGTAATCTGGGCTGCTCCCCACGCTGGCAAGGAGGGTCCCAGACATATTAAAGTCTATAAAGGTGTAGGCTTCTTCTGTACCCCCTGATGAAGGAAAGATAGCCATTCATTTCTATGCATCTGGGATACAAACTTTACAAGGAGGATGCAGTGAATCTGGAGTAGTTGATCACAGTAATTGTGATTTTTTTTTTTTTACCTCCTGTGTGACTCTGAGAAGTATCCACAACCATTGGTCCCTCCACACATGCCAGGGTCCTGGGTGTAATCCTTGACTCTGACCTCTCCTTCAGCCCACATATCCAATCACTGGCTAAATCCTGCCACCCTAACCTCCGCAACATCTCCAGAATTCGACTCTTTCTGACTATTGACACAACAAAGCAACTTATTCACTCCGCAATTATTTCCCGCCTTGACTACTGCAACTCTCTCCTTAACCACTTAAGACCCGGACCATTATGCAGGTTAAGGACTGGGCCCCTTTTTGCGATTTGGCACTGCGTCACCTTAACTGACAATTGCGCAGTCATGCGACGTGGCTCCCAAACAAAATTGGCGTCCTTTTTTTCCCCACAAATAGAGCTTTATTTAGGTGGTATTTGATCACCTCTGCGGTTTTTATTTTTTGCGCTATAAACAAAAATAGAGCGACAATTTTAAAAAATACAATATTTTTTGCTGTAATAAATACCCCCCAAAAATATATAATAAAAAATTTTTTTGTTCCTCAGTTTAGGCCGATACGTATTCTTCTACATATTTTTGTTAAAAAAAAAATCGCAATAAACGTTTATCGAGTGGTTTGCGCAAAATTTATAGCGTTTACAAAATAGGGAATCGTTTTATTGCATTTTTATTATTTTTATTTTTTTTACTACTAAATCAGTGATTTTTTTCATGACTGCGACATTATGGTGGACGATTTTAACACATTTTTGGGACCACTGTCATTTTCACAGCAAAAAATGCTATAAAAATGCATGGTTTACTGTGAAAATGACAATTGCAGTTTGGGAGTTAACCACTAGGGGGCGCTGAAGGGGTTAGGTCTGACCTCATTTGTGTTTCTAACTGCAGGGGGGGGGGCAGGGCTGGATGTGTGATGTCATTGAATGCCTTTCCCTATATCAGGGAACAGAGGATCAATGACAGCGCCACTGTGAAGAACAGGGAAGGTGTGATTACACTCACCTCTCCCCGTTCTTCAGCTCCGGGGACCGATCGCGGGACTCCTGCGGCGATCGGGGTCCCGCGGCCGCGGAGCTTTGGACCGGGTCGCGGGCGCGCGCTTGCGACCCACGTCTGGGCATTTAACAATCACGTACAGGTATAGTATATCGGCGTTAGGCGGTCTTTAAGTGGTTAATGGCCTACCCTTAAGCAGGCTCCTCCCCCTCAGTCTATTATGAATTTTACTGCTAGACTAATACACCTCACTAACCGATCCGTGACTGCTGCTCCTCTCTGCCAATCCATTTACTGGCTTTCTCTACCCCACCGTGTAAAGTTCAAAATGCTAAGCACAACATACAAGGCCATTCACGACATCACCCCCATCTACATCACCAACCTCATCTGCAGATATCACCCAAATCGTAAATCGCCCAATTAGCCAAATATATACAGTATGGTTCTAATCACCCCTGAGAATCCGAAATGGTTTTAGCGATGGAAATTCATAAAGGATGATGTTTGGTTTGTGTCCTTTCTCCGCCACGGCAAAATATTTTCCTGCTGGGATGGACCTGGAAGTAAAGAAATCCAAGATGTCCAAGAGTAACATATGTATATAAATCTGGCACTAAATTAAAGTCCCATCTGAGGATAAAGATTTTCACATTTAAACATGCTTGCTCTTCCATATTTGTATTATTGTACTAAAAATAGAGTTCTCTAAATGAGCCGCTAGAGGGAGCTCTTATCAAAGGACAGCACCAGTGTGGTTGATAGGCATTTGCACTGCCAGCTCAATAGGGATGCTGGTATATTCTATCAGGGGTCTCCAGACTTTAAGAGGGCCGGACTGTGGCCATTGGGAGTAGAAAATGTCCAGTGGGAGTAAACAATACCATATTTTTGGTGTCAGTGGGAGGACTAGTGCCCCGTTGATGGTGCCAATAGAAGGAATTGTACCCTTTTGATAGTGTAAGTTGGATGAATAGAGCCCCATTGGTGGTTTCAGCAACAAGAATGATTCCCAACTATTGGTGTCAGTGGATGGAATAGTGCCCTAAGGGCTAAATAAAGGCAGGCAAAGGGCCGCATCCGGCCCCAGGGCCACAGTTTGGAGTCCTCTGTTCTATATAATAATGTGGTGAGCGTTTCCTTTAACTGTTCCTCAAAAAACTAAAAACTAAATCAAAAGTCTGTCTTCTATGAAATATTTTTGTTACTCTACTGGATTAAAATGATCCATGAAAACGTACTGTGACCGCTCCGATTCCCCCGCCACTGCTGCTCCTCAGATATCGCTGTTCCTGCGTCTTCAGGGTTAGGATGATAATCACTGTACCCGCAACATACAGCAGCGTCTGGTCATCCAGTAAATGGAGGTTGGCTCTTTTGTTGGAGTCATAACCAAAAGAATGTCTGAGATATATTGAGGAAACAAATCAGAGAATATGGTCTGCCTGTACAACAGATCCTACATGTTCTCTACAGGAACTGATCCACCGGGACTACATCTCCCAATAGAAAATAGACCCAACCTGTTTTCTACAGGAAGAATACAGGAACTGATCCACCTGGACTACATCCCTTTATACAACTGAACCTGCATGTTCTTCACCAGAAGACTACAGGAATTGATCCACTTGGACTACATCCCATGTACAACAGACCCCTATCTGTTCTCTACAGGAAGACTACAGGAACTGATCCACCTTGACTACACTCCCTTACACAACAGACCCTAAAGATTCTCTACAGAAAGACTACAGGAACTGATCCAACTGGACTACATCCCCTGTATAACATACCCTACATTTTTTCTACAGGAAACCTACAGCAACTGATACACCTGGACTACACCCCCTGTGCGTCCGCTCCATAGGGCAAGGGGGGGCAATTGACCCCCCCCCCCGGAAAATCGAGATGTGTTGAAGAGTTTGAGCAGTCCTGGGCCGGATGTCACACAGGCACAGCAAGCAGAGTGAAGCCGCCTCCCCCTCCAGGGTTTATGTGTAAATAGGGGGAGAGGGGGTCTGTCTGTGCTGAATGGGGGGTCCATCTGTGCTGAAGGGGGGTCTGTACTGAAGGGGGAGTATGTGCTGAAGGGTGGGGGGGTTCATCTGTGCTTAAATGGGTCCATTTGTGCTGAAGGGGGTCTGTGCTGAATGGGGGGTCTGTACTGAAGGGGGGGATCATCTGTGCTAAAAAGAGGGGTTTGTGCAGAATGGGGGGTATGTGCTGAAGGGGGGTCTGTAAATTTTCTAGGCTATATTTATATGGACATGAAGTGAAGCTGAATTATCTCAAGACCAATTTACACTGCCAGCTAGCCGTATTATCGGTAAAGCGGCGCTAAAAAGCGACACTTTACCATAATTTTAGCTGCTCGATTCGCTAGTGGGGTGCTTTTAACCCCTGCTAGCATTTGCAGAAAGGATTAAATGCGACTGTGTATTGCCGCTGCCAAAGTGCCCCTCCCTGAAAAAATTTCAGCGGACGCCCATGACGACAGACCCTACCTTTTCTCTACATGAAGACGATAGCAACTGATCCACCTGGACTGCATCCTTCATACAACAGATCCTACATGTTCTCTACAGGAAGACTATAGGGAGGGACTGATCCACCTGGACTACATTCCCTGTACAACATACCCCTACATGTTCTATACAGGAAGACAACAGGAACTGATCCACCTGGACTACGTTCCCTGTATGACAGACCCTACCTTTTCTCTACATGAAGACGATAGCAACTGATCCACCTGGACTGCATCCTTCATACAACAGATTCTACATATTCTCTACAGGAATACTATAGGAATTGATCAACCTGGACAACATCCCCTGTACAACTGATCCTACGAGTTCTCTACAGGAAGAACAAAGAAGCTGGCCCACCCAAAGATATGTTCCTCTATATGGCAGTACTATTCTCAGGAGATGACTCACCTGGGCTCACCTGTGCTATGGTCCCCTGTATAATAGATCCTACATGTTCTCCACAAGAAGAATACAGAAAGTGACCCTTGCGGGCTACGATATGTCCCATGTACAGCAGCACTATTCTCTAAAAGAAAATACAGAAGGTGATCCACCTGACCTATTGTAGCGGAGAGCAATATTAAACTCCACGATCTCCGCTGGTAACCAGGGTAAATCCACAGTCAGCATTGACAAGTAAGGCAATGTCCCAAATCTCCCTCAGTAACCAGACGACACACAGCTCTGAGAGTCAACTGACTTTTTATTCACAGGCTTCCATATTTATAGAATTCCCCATGCAAGGGGTTTCCAAACAGCCAAATAGATTTAACAGGGGTAATACAGGGAGGACCAGATGGGGAACTTAACAGTTTGGATAATTCTCCCATCAGGCATTGCTGCACAAGGGAAAAGTCGGTTGATAGCTGGGGTCTGGGGTTATGTGTTGTAGGAGTTCGGTTTAAAACTGCCGAACACTGATTGGGCAACATAAAACTAAGTACTGAATGCTAGTGGCTTACGGCTGCCAGCATATGAATTACTATGCCCACATAAGACCCAGCAGAATACATAGCATATAATACAGACAACCTTTTGACATGTAACGTCCAGCGTTCCAGAAGTGGCTAGGTTTGCCACAATGCTCCCCCAGAACCAAGCCGGCATACACAGTCTGATCCCAACGGATCGGCTTGGGGATGTCCGGGGGTGTAATTTCACAGATCACTTTTCAAGTTCAGTTTGTCTAGATAACCCGTCGGCATTACCGTTTTGCTTCCCTGGTCGGTAGTGGATTGTAAAGTCAAACGGCTGCAGCGCCAAACTCCAGCGCAGCAGCCGGGCATTGTCTCCCGCCACACGGTTTAGCCACACCAACGGGTTGTGATCTGTGAGTAGCGAAAAAGGTTGTCCATACAAATACGGCTGCAACTTTTTGAGGGCCCACACCACGGCCAGGCATTCCTTCTCAATGGCGGCGAAGCTTACTTCTCGTGGCAATAACTTTCGGCTCAGGTAAGCTACGGGGTGTTCTCCGCCATCGGCTCCCACTTGGCTCAGCACTGCTCCCAATCCAAACATTGAAGCGTCCGTATGGACAAGGAATCTTTTAGTTGGATCAGGAGCAGCAAGTACAGGGGCATTAGTTAGAGCAGTCTTTAGTTGTTGGAATGCCTGATCACACTCTGGGGCCCAGACAACCTGTCGGGGCAGGTTCTTGCGTGTCAAGTCAGTCAAGGGTTTGGCCAGGGCACTATAATTGGGTACGAATTTTCTATAGTACCCCGCAGTACCTAGAAACGCTAGCACTTGGGTTTTCGTCCTGGGGGTGGGCCATTTAGCTATGGCTTCAACTTTAGCTGGTTCGGGTTTCTGTCGCCCGCTCCCACCCGGTGGCCCAAGTACTGCACTTCAGCCATCCCTATATGACACTTGCTGGGTTTCAGTGTTAACCCTGCCTCTCCAATACGATCTAGAATGGCCTCTATGTGTTGTAGGTGCTCTGCCCAGGTCTGGCTAAATATGGCGATGTCGTCTAAATAGGCACATGCGTATTCCTGGAATCCGTCCAATAACCGATCGACCATCCGCTGAAAAGTTGCCGGAGCGTTCTTCATCCCGAATGGCATGACCCGAAATTGATACAGGCCAAACGGGGTGACAAACGCCGACTTGGGGATGGCCTCCTCGGCCAGTGGAATCTGCCAGTATCCCTTACATAAGTCTATGGTAGTGAGATACCGGCCCCGTGCCATCTTATCCAGCAGCTCGTCTATCCGGGGCATCGGATAGGCATCAGACACCGTTTTGTCATTTAGCCTCCGGTAGTCGACACAGAAACGTGTCGTGCCATCTTTCTTTGGTACCAGCACTACTGGCGATGCCCAGGGGCTATCGGAAGGTTCGATAACCCCTAGCTGCAACATCTCGTCAATCTCAGTCTTCATATGCGTCCTGACTGCTTCAGGGACACGATATGGGGTTTGCCGCATAGGTAGCTGTCCCGGGGTCTCGACTCGGTGAGTGGCCAGCGGAGTGTACCCAGGTAAATTGGAGAAGGTAGCCCCTTTAGCTACAATCAGCTCTTGTACCTGGGCACGCGCCTGAGGGCTTAGCCGCTCCCCCAGCTGAACCCCCTTGGAGGGCTCCGTCTGTCCCTCCTGTTCTAAGAGGTCAGGTAGTGGCAGATTCTCCTGATCCTCCGAGGCGGAAGCGCATATGGCGGCCACGTCCTCTATCCTCTCATGGTATGGTTTGAGCATATTCACGTGGAACATGCGTCTCTCCCCTACCCCTGAGCAGGGGACAATCACATAGGTGGTATCACATCTCTGTTCCACCACCTGGTATGGGCCTTGCCAGATGGCCTGCAGCTTGTCTGTGCGGACCGGTTTTAAAATCAAAACCTTTTGTCCCACCTGAAAGCTGCGGTCTCTGGCTCCCCTATCGTACCAGCGGCGCTGACGTTGTTGGGCCGCACGGAGGTTGGTGCGCACAGCCTGGGTTAGCGCCTCCAGACGGTCCCTGAACTCCAGTACGTAGGATACAATAGGGGTTCCGTCTGGGCTACTCTCCCCCTCCCAATGCTCTCTAATTAGGTCTAGTGGCCCTCGCACCCTTCTCCCAAACAGTAATTCAAAAGGGGAAAACCCTGTTGACTCTTGGGGTACCTCTCTATAAGCGAAGAGCAGATGGGGTAGAAAGCGCTCCCAGTCTTTATGAGCCTCTCCAAATGTACGGAGCATCTGCTTAAGCGTACCATTAAACCTTTCGCATAGACCATTGGACTGGGGGTGGTACGCCGAATTTACTATTGGCTTAATGCCACATATCTTCCATAGTTGTTGGGTTACCTCGGCGGTGAACTGGGTGCCTCTATCGGATATGATTTCTTGGGGAAACCCCACCCTGGAAAATATTTTCATTAAGGCCTCTGCCACAGTTTCGGCATGAATGTTGGTGAGGGCTATAGCCTCGGGGTACCGGGTGGCATAGTCTACTACAGTTAAAATATATCTTTTCCCGGAGGGACTGGGTTTTGGTAAGGGCCCCACTATATCTACGGCCACCCTACTGAAGGGTTCTTCAATAATGGGAAGAGGACATAACTTGGCTTTGTGGCGGTCACCTCGCTTGCCTACTCGCTGGCAAATGTCACAGGAGGTGCAGTATTGCCTCACATCCTTGGAGATCCCTGGCCAGAAGAAAGCGTGGGTCAACCTGTATCGGGTACGTGTCATCCCCAGATGCCCAGACAGGGGAATGTCGTGGGCAATCCGAAGCAGTTCTTGCCTATACTTCTGGGGAACCACTAACTGTTTAGTCATTACTGTGGCCGACCCTCCCACTCCTCTTTCAGCAATGCGGTAAAGTAGCCCTTTCTCCCAGGTGTACCGCTCCCCTCTAGCCCAGCCTGGTCAGCGTGTACCCTGTCCCTGTATACCTGTAGCGTGGGGTCTGACCTCACCTCGGCCTCAAACTTAGTCGGGGTTATCCCAGGACATACGTGTCGTGTGGGGGTCATGGTCTCTTACCGGAGCTTCAGAGTGTGTCGGTGGAACCGTGGTGCGAGCCTGTTGCCGTGTGGTCACTGGATGGGCTTCCTGGTATGGGGCCTGGGGTACAAAAGCAGAGGTCATCTGGCCCAAGTCATTTCCCAGCATAACATCTGCTGGTAAATTTTGCATGAGGCCCACTTCTACCGTCCCCCTCCCCACACCCCAATCCAAATGTACTTTGGCAATGGGTAGTCGGTACACTGCTCCCCCTGCCACTCGTACTGCCACTGATCCGCCAGTGTGTGCCGAGTCAGGGACCAAATGGGGTGCTATCAAGGTTAAAGTAGCTCCTGAATCCCGAAGTCCCTGGACTTCTTTCCCCTCCAAGGTCACTGGCTGTCGATGATGCTGCCGGTTATCCGTGGCTCGGACTGTCATCACCTCATGCAAGATTCCCAGGGGTTCTTCTGCTGGAATGCTCAACATCTCTTGAGTGGCCGGCTCCCGTTGATAATGATGGGCAGCAGCCCTTGGTGCCGGGTTTGGTTGGCCTTGGTTCCAGGCGGGTCTGCCCCAGTTTTGGTGCACTCTCGTGCCATATGTCCCCACTGTTTGCAGGTGTGGCATTGGATGTTGGCACTCCGTTATATCTGGAGGGTGGTGGTAAAAGTCCCTTGGGATTGACGAAAAGGGGAGGCTGTGAGACCGGGGGGGGTAGAGTACTGGGTGGTCCCGCGGGTCGAGGATAACTCTTGGTTAGGGCCCATGATGTCTCCTTGCATCAAAATGCTGATCCGCTAATCGAGCCGCTTCGGTTAGGGTGAGAGGTTTCCTGTCCTCGCACCCATTCTTGTGCCTCTGGGGACAAACCGTTGAAGAATTGCTCCAACAGCATTAACTGTCTCAATTCCTCCATAGTAGTGGCTTGGCTGGCTTGTATCCACCCTTGGGAAGCTTGGTCCAGCTTGTGTGCCCATTCAGCATGTGAATCCATCTCTGGTTTGCGCAGGTTTCTAAACTTGCGCCGGTATGCCTCTGGAGTAATGGCGTATCTCTCTAATATCGCTTGCTTCACTTTATCATAATCCTTGCTGTCCTCACTGGGTACAGCGCGATATGCTTCTGCTGCCCGACCTGCCAGCTTGCCTGCTAGCAATGGGACCCATACTGTCCGTTCCAAGTCATGTAAATCACACAGTCTCTCAAAATCCTGTAAATACCCATCAATCTCATCCTTCTCCTCGCCAAAACATTTTAAAGGCATGATAGGGAATTTTGGGTTTTACCTGGTTGTAGAGTGACCCAGTAGTGGATTCTGCCGAGACTGTGTATACTGCGGACTGTGTGCCATCACGTACTCCTGCACATTCGCCATTACCATATGCAGCATGGCATCTGATATAGGCTGTGGCAAAATTCCCGCCTGGTCCACCATTCTATTACATGAGGGTTTCCTTCCATGGCATGGTGTAGCTCTGCATCTTTCTGCTCCTCCCACCCAGCGCACTTAGTACAGCCTCGCAATGCCATTTGTTGCTGGCTACCTTACCCCTGGCTTCTAGCAGTTTCCTTAATGTCTGCCGCAGCCTAGAATTACCGAACTCCCTTTACATCGGACTGTAGTCCATTGCACGAATTCGCTTATCGGCTGTAAGGTGGATCCCACCGCTGCCACCAAATAACGGAGAGCACATATAAAACTCCACGATCTCCGCTGGTAACCAGGGTAAATCCACAGTCAGCATTGACAAGTAAGGCAATGTCCCAAATCTCCCTCAGTAACCAGACGACACACAGCTCTGAGAGTCAACTGACTTTTATTATTCACAGCGGCTTCCATATTTATAGAATTCCCCATGCAAGGGGTTTCCAAACAGCCAAATAGATTTAACAGGGGTAATACAGGGAGGACCAGATGGGGAACTTAACAGTTAGGATAATTCTTCCCATCAGCATTGCTGCACAAAGGAAAAGTCGGTTGATAGCTGGGGTCTGGGGTTATGTGTTGTGGAGTTCGGTTTAAAACTGCCGAACACTGATTGGGCAACATAAAACTAAGTACTGAATGCTAGTGGCTTACGGCTGCCAGCATATGAATTACTATGCCCACATAAGACCCAGCAGAATACATAGCATATAATACAGACAACCTTTTGACATGTAACGTCCAGCGTTCCAGAAGTGGCTAGGTTTGCCACACCTATGTCTCCCTGTATAACAGATTCTGCTTGTTTTCTACAGGAAGTACAGCAGATCCTACCTATTCTCTACAGGAGGAATAAAGGTGTTGACCCGCCTAGACTATGGTCTTCTGTACATCAGCACTATTTTTTAGGGAACTCTTCTCTACAGAGAGACTATAGAAAGTGGCCCACCTGGGTTATGTTCCCTGTACAACAGACTCTACCTGGTCCCTTTAGTAACACTACAGGAAAGAGCCCAGCTGGGTTATGCCTCCCCATACAACAGATCCTACCTGTTCCCTATAGTAACACTACAGGAAAGAACCCAACTGGGCTATGCCTCCCCATACAACAGATCCTACCTGTTCTGTTCCCTATAGTAACACTACAGGAAAGAACCCAACTGGGCTATGCCTCCCCGTACAACAGAACCTACCTGTTCCCTTTAGTAACACTACAGGAAAGAACCCAGCTGGGTTATGCCTCCCCATACAACAGATCCTACCTGTTCTGTTCCCTATAGTAACACTACAGGAAAGAACCCAACTGGGCTATGCCTCCCCATACAACAGATCGTACCTGTTCTCTACAGGAGGAATAAAGGAGTTGACTATGGAGAGGACTATGGTCTTCTGTACATCAGCATTATTCTTTAGGGAACTATTCCTCTTCTCTACAGGGAGACTATAGAAAGTGCCTCTCTCTGTACATTAGCATCATTTTCTAGGGAACTATTCCTGTTCTCTACCATAAGATTATAGCGAGTGACCCTCCTGGGCTTTGCAGAACAGATCCTACAGGAGATGACCCACCTGGTCCATGTTTTTCTGTATAACAGATCCTACATGCTCTCAGGGGATGATGCTCCTGGATTATGCCCCCCTGTTCAGTCTTTATAAATAGACCCCTGTGGAGTAGAATAGACTCTTGGTTCTCATAATAGAAGGATACAGGAGTTGGAGGACTCCACTTGGGATTCCTGAGTCCGGGGTGATGTACGGCTGGGAGCAGATACTCTCATAGTCATAGTAGAAGTCCTCTGGGATCTTCTCCTCTGTTTCTTCCTCCTCCTCATTTTCACCTTCTTCTTGCTTCGGTTGTTCATTGGCTAATGACTCAGGGACTTGGCCTAGGACCACAAACACAATCTCATAGCAGATATAAGATTATACCACCGTGATTACTGTACTAACTAACCAAAGTATTCACACCCCTCCTCTAAACTTGAATTTTAGATCCTTTTTCTAAAAAGAACAAATACCCAGAAAAGTTATGGTGAGGTTGAGGGGCCCTTTCACCTCTAAGGCCGCGTACACAAGATCAGTCAAAACCGGTGAAAACAGACTGAAGGTCCCATCGGTGAGTTATCCTTCGGTCAAAAAAAAAGAGAACTTGCTTTAAAATTTGACCGATGGACGCCTGACCGATGGGTCAAAACTCAAAACCAATCGTTAGTATGCAAAAGCATCAGTTAAAGGGCCGCGCATGCTCAGAATCAAGTCAACGCATGCTTGGAAGCATTGAACTTTCATTGTTGTGTTTTACGTCACCGCGTTCTGACACAATCATTTTTTTAACTGATGGTGTGTAGGCACATCAGACCATCAGTCAGCTTCATCAATTAACCGATGAAAACGGTCCTTCGGACCGTTCTCATCGGATGGACTGATCGTGTGTACGCGGCCTAAGCCTTAAGGCCCCTTTCACATCGTTTGCGGATGAAAAAGGGACATACATTGGTCCCAATGAGATCGTGGATGTCAGCGGATAAACATCCGCTGACACCCGATCTAGCCCGTCTCTGCAAAGATCCGATTCTGCAGACAGAAGAAATTTCTATTTTTCCTTCCGTCTGCGGATCGGATGAACACGGACATACGGTCTGTGTTCATCCTATCCCCCCATAGGGGAGAGCGGAGAAAGGACAGGACGGTCCCTGCACAGTGTGGGATCAACGGAGCGATCCCCGCTGAGCATACGGAGGCGGATCATTACTGATCTGCCCCGTGTGAAAGGGGCCTTACAGTTATATATTTATGATACTTGCTACTGTTTGCATTTTTACACAAATGCTTTTATTGCATATTGATGAGCATTTATAAAGACATGAGCTTTTCCAGGGTAAACAATTACAGTATTAAAAAAAATGATTATATATATATATATATATATATATATATATATATATATTAGGGCTTGCGGAAATTAACGATTAATTGTTCGATTAATCGTTAATTTCTTTGATCGACTAAAAAAATTTTGATCGACGATCCGCGGAGTGAGCTCCGCGTCCGCGTCAGCCGCCGATAGGAAAGACCGCGGCTTCGGCCTAAGCTCCGGAGCCGCGGCCATCTTGGTCCACCCGGCGGCAAACAAGTAGCGGCGCACTGACGTCGTCATCACCCGCAGCATCCCGGCATCCTCCTTCTCTTCCCCCTCAGCTCGCCAAGTTCCCCTACATGTAGCTCCGCGCTACTTCCGGTGTTTCCTCGTCGGGTCGGTATGGTGGAGCAGGAGGCGGAAGGGGGGATTGTGCTGGTGGTGGTGCTGCGGGACCTGGCTGGGACACCCAAGATGAGAACAGGAGGCTGAGCCGTGAACAGGTGGAGGGTGGAGGGAGAGATGTGCGAGGCAGTGCTGCAGCTGCTGGGGAGAAGGTAATGCTGGTGCAACAGAGAGCTGTGTATGTGATGTCGGATGAGCTTTATTATAATGTCACACTTCTCCCCGTCACACACTGCTTCACCTGCTCACTCTCACACTGACACACTCCCCCCACACTCCCCAGACCTGACACCCCGCCTGCCAGCCCCCCCCTCCCAGAACTCGCCTCCCCACCTGTCACAAACTACCCACTGGCCCCCCCCCTTTGACAAACTGCTGAAACTGCTCCCCCCGCACCTGTCACACTGCCCCCCCCTTTGACAAACCTGCTTACTGCTGCTCCCCCCACCTGCTCCCACCACCTGCTGCTCCCCTGGCGTGTTACCCCCCCCTGCTACCCCCCACCACCACGCCCCTGGCTGTGTCTAACCCCCCCCTCCCTAACCCTACCGCACCAACCTCAACCCCCCCCCTCACCCTGGCAGTGTCTAACCCCCCCTATAACAACCCAACCCCGCCCTACCTAACCGATAACCCCTACCGCACCCACTGTGTCTAACCCACCGCCCCTGGGCTGTGTCTAACAACCCCCCCCAACCCCCTAACCGCCCCTGGCTGTGTCCAAACCCCCCCTACGCCTCTAGTACCCCCAACCACCCTACCAGACCCACCCCCCCGATAACACCGCCCCATGGCAGTGTCTAAACCCCCCTCCTCCCTTACCGCCCCGGGCTGTGTCTATCCCCTCCCTAACCCAGCCCCCTTGGCTGTGGTCATAATAACCCCCCCTACCTACCCCCTGGCCTGCTGTGTCTAAAACCCCCGGCCTACCCCCTAAACCCGCCCGTGTACCTAACCAAACCAAACCCGCCCCTGGGCTGTGTCTAACCCCCCCCCTAACCACCCATGCGTCTACCTGGGCTGTGTCTAAACCCCCCACCCTGTAGCTGTGTCAACACAACCCCCCTACCACCACCCCTGGCTGTTGTGTCTAACCCCCCAACACACACCCACGCCTTGCAGTGTCTAAACCCTCCCCAATAAAACCCCCCCTCTACCACCACCCCTGGCTGTGGTCTAACCCCCCCTCACCATACCAATAACCACCCCCGGGCTGTGTCTAAAACCCTCCCTC